>WSYH01000735.1:29087-169346 GCA_036426205.1 Ascaphus truei | reverse complement strand
TTTTGTATATTTCAATTAATCTTACAACGGTATATACTGAATAGGATGTACTGTATATTTATATTTATATTACAACAGTATATTTATTTGGTATATTTATATTTATAGTACAACAGTATACAGTACTGTATATATTTTGTCTATTTATATTTAATGTACTGTATATTACAACATTACATTTATATACATTTTATATTGCTGCATATTAATAAAACAATATCATTTCTTTACATTGTAGGGAGACAACTGTTCTGGTGGACAAAATAAGTGAGGAGAATGATGAGAGGAGTGCATTAAGGGTTAAAAACACTCTGCAGGAAAAGCACAATCTGACTGTATCCGAGAGCAGCATAAAGAAGATGAGACGCAGCATTAGATGGAAATATGGACGTGTGAGGTTAGTACTGGACAGTACAGAAGGTAAAAGTGTTGTTTCGCAAACTGTACTGCACTGTGCCGCAATTTTTTTTTATTCCTTGTCATTACAGAGTGTACCCCATGATACGGGACGCAAACAAAATCAAAAGAGTGCTCCAGGCCCAGGCATGGATCGACAGCGGGGAGACTTTCCAGGATTGCATCTTCACTGATGAGTCTACTGTGTCGCTGGAGAGATTTGCACGATTTGCGTTCCACAAAAAAGGCCGCTTATCTTTGAAGCCGCGGCCAAAACACCCTGTGAAGCTGCATGTGTGGGGTGCCATCTCTAGGCGTGGACCGGGATGCATTGTCATCTTTGAAGGTAAAAGGTATCAAATATAATGTCGCCTAATGCACTGTACTTGACTAGTGTTGCCTTACCGTATGCACTGTACTGTACTATTGTGCAGTTTTTTGAGCACTTTTCTTTTCTTGCTATAGGAATCATGAATAAAGCTTACTTCCAAGACAACATTGTGCCCGAGATAGTGCAATACATCACACGCGACTTCACCAAAGGTCACTGCTTCTACCAGGACAACGATCCCAAGCACACTGCGTCAACGGCGCATATCCTTGAGCGCGGCATCAACTGGGTGAAGACGCCAGCGGAGTAAGTGCAGTAGACTATGTCCCATTTTTGTTCCCCACTGTTTTTAGCTCTTAAACCAATTGTCCTTTCTTTCCAATGACAGGTCGCCAGACTTCAATCCGATCGAAATGGTCTGGCATCAGCTGAAGGACCATATCCGGAAAGTGGTGAAACCCTCCAAAAAGGACGAGTTGTTGAAAGGCATACTGAGTTTTTGGAACGATGTACTCACCGTGGAATGCTGCAATAAATATATAGACCATATTACCACTGTGTTGCCCATTGTCATCCCGCGTAATGGGCAAGCATCAGGAAAGTAGTACTGTGCTGTAGTATTGTAAGTACAGTATGTTACAGGTAAGTATGGCAAATATTTTTTCTTTCCAGATAGTAAGAGTACTAGTACTGTATACTGTACAGTAGTTAGTTTTTCTTTACAGAGAGAGCAGCAGCACCCATCATGTTACAGTACATAGAATTTAACAGTAGTCAGAGTATACAGTACTGTAGTTCCAGTACAGTATACAGTACACTAGTTTGACAGTACTACAGTAACTGCCTACTACAGTATCTGCCCCATTTTTTTTCTTTCCAGACAAAGCTGCACCAGCCACCTTCAGTACTTCTGCCATAATACAGTACAGTAACTGCACACATTTTTTGTTTTCTTGTCGTTCCAGGAAAAACGGTGGCCTAGGGGGATGGGGGCATTGTGTCCTGTCAAATCTGCTTGTACAGTCAAATGTACAGTATATAAACAGCAGCAATGATGTACACAAAACCTCTCCTCTCTCAATGAACTACTGTACTGCAGACAGAATGAGGAAAATATAAAGACTAAAGAAAAATTAATTTTACTATACAGTATATACAGTACAATATATTATACAGTACATTACAGTACTGTACTGTATATACTGTAGTATTAACTAATATTCTTATAAATGTGCATTACTCATGTTTCCCCATGTTTCACAAAGGTTTTCCAAATGGTTATCCAATTTCAAGCTGCCAAAACAACTTAATAAAGACTGCATTACTGTATGTATTATTCCTGATTATTTTTAAAATAAAATAAATATTTATTCACCTGCAAATCATAATCATTTACAGCCACCCCTACAGTGCACCAATGAATTATTTTATTTATTTATTTATAAAATATTTTACCAGGATTTATACCAGGATTTATATATTTTTATTTTAAAGATATTAAAGAATGTACTGTATTGTATTAAAAACATGTGACTGTAAACCATACAGTAGTGACTGACAAATATTTTCAAACCCTGATGAAATACTGTCTCAGTGTACTCTCAATTCTCACAGTGCTTTGCACATCAGATTTACATTTCAAATTCGAGAGGGGACTTTTCAAAGCATTACCGTTCAAACAACAGGCCTCTAAGGCTTGGGGGAGGGGGATGATGAGATTAGACGCAGGCGTACTGTGTTTGTAGCTCGGCTATGGGCGGATTAAGAAAACAATGCCAATATGCAGCAGATCAACGACCCAGTGGAGAGAGGGGGATGGTACTGTAGGCTAGCTAGGGTGACTCAGCAATTGACGCTTGGCTAGGGAGGGATTAAAAACTCTGGAGGTGTGTGGCTGAAATAGTTAAGAGCAGTGTCATTTCAAAAGGCAGTTAATCATAATAATTGGATGAATAAACCCCCAAATTTGGCCCCTAAGTCAGAATGAGCAGAAACCTGGAACCCACAACTCCGGTTCGGTTCGAGCTAGAGGGCTCAGATTCGGGCACCATGTATTGCTAGTTGCGGCAGGATTGCATGGCAAATTGCGACCCTCTCGTGGCAACAGAACGGAGTCAGGGTGATGTTAAAGTTCAGGTTTCTGCCATTGACTTGCATGGCAGAAAAAAAGCCACTTTGGGAATGTGCTTTTAAACTGTCTTTTGGTATCTCCGGTTCCGGGGGTCTTGGAAGGCTGATATTTTTCCACTATGGCAAGTGTCCTCCCGCATGAGGACCAGGTAAATTTCAACCCGCTCAGACCCACATAACGGGTTATTTTACATTATATTCGCGCAATTGGCGTGGGAACTACTTAGGGCCGCGGTCAAGTTCACGGGCAATTGGCGTGGGAACTTCTGTTCTAGGGCACCTAGGAATAAAATTGTTTTTGCCCATAGATGTTAGGCACTGTATACCACTATACAGTATACTGTGGAAGACAAATAATGAAACGATACTGAATATGTAGAATAAATGCATAGTTTTATTTAATCAGGGTTTATTACACAGTATACTGTACGGCCGGAAAACATCAGCATACAGTACAATAATATCCATCGAAATCCCCCCAGTAGCTGTTTTTTTCTGAGGAAAAAAAAAGAAAAGTTTTAATGTACAGTAATGTTCAGCCCCCTAAAGAAGTACCCAGCCAGCCCCACCAAAATAATATGGCAACAAGACAGTACTCACCATAGAATTAAAATTAATTTTCCCCCAGATGTTAGGAACCCCCTCACTTCACCCCAACAGGGTCCGAGCATGTACAGTACTGTACTTTAAAATAAATTAAATATGCAATTTTACTGGAGGTTTACTGCAGGTTGAACCGCGAAGGTATTAGACTTCAGAGACAACAGCTCACAAACGCCCCCATGCGTTTTTACACGGCATTGCAGTAGTGCAGCCAGCGGGAATAAAATGCTTAAATCAGAGCCGCGAAAATAACGCTATACACCCCGGGAGAAAACGACACAAAACCGCACATCACCGGGATCTTTTGAAATTCGCGGAGCTAGCCAAGTAAGAATAAAGTTGGTCGCCACTGTACAAGAATTTTCAGGTACTGTACCATAGACATGGAAAGTTATGTAAAATTACATTGAAGCAGATACAATATAAATTAATGATCTAGCAGAATAGATACTTCTAACACTATTAACACATCACCACTAAAGAAACGCAGGGCCAAATTCCCCTTTCACCCACCCCCGCTAGCCACAGTATTGTATTGTATGTTTCTTACTGTATGCCTGGCCCGTGTGTTTAACCCCTTCATTGCCTTAGCGGTTAGCCACTAAGGTAATGAAGTTGCTGTACATACATGTTTCCTGCCTCGAATGCATGCCGGGGAGGTCCGGAGCTGCTATTAATGGCTATCAGCTCCGGAGACCCCCGGCATCAATCCGAGACAGGAAAGGGGCCTGATTTCTTCTAAGTCCCGACACATCGCAGCTCATCGAGGCCATCTCCCCACGAATTGACCAACAATTTTGTGGTGAATTGGATTTGGGGAGAAAATCGTTTTTTAGGGCTGCGTTGGGCTGCGATAGGCCGCGACACCCGACTTGCGGGTCTCTGAATAGCGCGACTTTATCAACCATCAGAAAATGGTCGATAAGGGGCTGATCGCTGCTCAGTCAGCGAATTTCGGATGGAGATAAAATTTTGCGTCGGTACAGGCCGTTATCGAGCACTTATCGAGGCTATCTGAATACCAGTAGCCATTTTGGTCGATAAGTGCTCGATAAGGGCCTTATCGAGGCTTTCTGAATAAGGCCCTATATGTCTCATTTGAACATTGTTGAAACGCATAGGCGTGTTACAGTATCATATTTCGGCGCATACAGCGCTCTCCCTCTCGCCCCCGCACACACATGGCCAAAGTACTATTTCAATTTCTTATCTACAGTTCAGTACACCTTTCTCAGCCAGATGGCTTTCTGGCTTCAATCATCCAAAACCTGTCATCACATTCCTGCGTGTATAACGTACAGAGCCTGGTGTCATATTTCAGCGCCTTCATGTAATCCTCTTTGGGAAGGGACCTAGTTGATTAATGCGCATGCATGTATAACTTCACAATCATGTGGAAAGTCTGGAATTTTTTTTTTTTTTTTTTTTGTTTATGTTTCATTTCCAGACATGTGAGCCTGCATAAAAGTTCTTGTTATTCTGATATTTTATCGGTACTGTAGATTTTTAATGTGACACTGGTCATTCACATGCTTTATGTGATTTGTATTGATTTAGGGGTGTGGGGATCAAAACATTATAATGACCTGTTGAAAAAATGTCTTTGAACTACAGTATTGCTAATCCTTCATGCAGATTTACCCCCCCAAACCCCCCGCAGACACAAACAAGGTTCAAGGATTTCAACTTCTTATCGACACCTCTCGAAAACCATTCATTTTCAAATGCTTGGCTTTGTGCTTTTAATTGTCCCGAGCCGAGCGTCACATTTCTGCGCCTGTGTGTAATCCTCTTTGGGAAGGGACCTAGTTGATGATTAATGTGCATGCGTGTATAACTTCACATTCATTTTCAAATGCTTGGCTAATCCCTTATGCAAATCCATTATGATGACCCCCATCCACAACCCTTTGAGGCTTTGTTTACGGTAACGCATGCGCACTTGTGATAAACCCTTCTCGAATTGAATATGTTAAGATGATTATGTAACCAATGAATAAAAATGTAACCAATGAATAAAAATGTAAGCCTTCTTGAAGAATCCCCCCCCCCACCATACACATTCACAGTGAATTTAAAGTTCAAAGAAAAAAAATGTGAATGTAATGAAATATTTATTTTATTTTATCAGGAATAAAAAATACAAATAATTATTTTCAGTGTTTATCTTCTATGTACACGTACAGTAGTGTACAGTAGTGTACTGTAGTTCTTCTGTCAGTTGAAATTTGAGGGCCGGTGCATAATCATGGAAGAATAAAAAATACAAATAATCATGAATAATGACCATTTATAATAATACAAACAGTAAAACAAATGTTTAGTCTTTATCTTGTTCGTCATGGCCACATTGCATTCTGTAGTTCATTGAGAGAGGGTTTTTTGTGTGTAAATCATGACTATAGATACACTATACACACAGTTCACACAATTTACACATGATACCCCTCTCCCCCAACCCGTAATTTTTTAGTGCAGCCAGCTGTCCCTGAAAAGGAAAGAAAAAATTAGTGCAGTTAAGTGCATATAATTGCATTGTGTACAATAAAACTACTCTACATTGGACTACTGTATGCAGTTACTACTGTCAAACTACTGTATACTGGAACTACAATACTGTAAAATACTTTGTAACAAGATTGGTAGTTCTGCTCTCTCTAAAAATTAAAAACTAGTGCAGTTAAGTGCATATAATTGCATTGTGTACAGTACAGTATAACTACTACATATTGGACTATGCAATTACTACTGTCAAACTACTGTATACTGGAACTACTGTACTGTAAAATATTTTGTAACAAGATTGGTAGTGCAGCTCTCTCTAAAAAATAGAAATTAGTCCAGTAAAGTGCATGCTGTATACTGTAAAACAATCTGTGCCATACTTACCTGTATCATGCTGTTCTTGGTTTGCCTGTACTTACCATACTACAGTACAGTTCTGTACCATACTACCTTCCTGATGCATGCCCATTACGCTGTATCACAATGGGCAACACAGTCGCAATATGGTCGATATATTTATTACATCGTTCCACAGTGAGCACATTGTTCCAAAAACTCATTATGTCATTCGCCAACACATCCGTTTTTGAGGGTTTCACCACTTTTCGGATATGGTCCTTCAGCTTATGCCAGACCAATTCGATAGGATTGAAGTCTGGCGATCTGTCATTGGAGGGGGAAAAAAGGAGGATTAGTTAAAGAGATACACAGTAAACAGTTTGAAAAAACGAGAGACGGTTACTGTACTTACACCTCTGGCGTCTTCAACCAATTGATACCGTAGGCAAGAATATGCGCAGTTGACGCGGTGTGCTTCGGATCGTTGTCCTGGTAGAAACGGTGACCATCTGGAAATTCACGTATGATGTATTCCACAATCTCAGGCACTATTTGCTCTGGGAAAAAAGCTTTATTCATGATTCCTGTAACAAGAAAAGAAAAGTGCTCAAAATAATGCACACTACAGTAGTACAGTACAGTGCTTAAGGCTACAGCATGTGACTTTGTGCATTGTAATACTATACCATCAATGATGACGATGCATCCTGGTCCACGCCTAGAGATGGCACCCCACACATGCATCTTCACTGGGTGTTTTCGACTCAGCTTCATAGATATGCGTACTTTTTTGTGGAATGCAAAGGTGGCAAATCTCTCCAGAGATACAGTAGACTCGTCAGTAAAGATGCAATCCTGAAAAGTTTCGCCACTGTCGATCCATGCCTGTGCCTGGACCACTCTCTTTATCTTGTTGACGTCCCTTGTCCTAGGGTACGCTCTGTAATGACAAGGAATAATTTTATAGGTACAGTACAGTTTATTAAACCACACTTTTCACCTCATGTACTGTCCAGTACTAACCTCACATGTCCATATTTCCATCCAATTCTGCGTCTCAACTTCTTAATGCTGGTCTCTGATATGGTTAGATTGTGATTTTTCTGCAGAGTGTCTTTGACCCTTAAGGCACTCTTCTCATCACTTATTCTGTAAACCAGAACAGTTGTCTCCCTAAAGTCTCCTACAGGAAAGACAACAATAAGTTACAGTGGGCCACAAGTACTGTACAGGTACTTTTATGCTCAGGCCTACAGTATGGCCAAATATAGATATTACTTTAATAGAATAGTTATACTGTATAAATATACAGCGAAAAAAATAATAATAGATAGATACTGTATAGAATAGAGTTATATAAATATATACAGCGATAACAATAATAATAGATAGATACTGTATAGAGTTGAGTTATATAAATATACAGTGATAACAATAATAATAGATAGATACTGTATAGAATAGAGTTATATAAATATAGAGTGATAACAATAATAATAGATAGATACTGTATAGAATAGAGTTATATAAATATACAGCGATAACAATATTGTATTGTATACAGGTATATATATACAGTATAACAGATATATACAGTATAAAACATATATCTAACAGATATAATATTAACGGTACTTTATGTGTGTGTGTGTGTCATAATGTGAGTAAACTGTGTACTGAAATGGGGGGTTGTGAGTGCGTGAGTCATAATGAGTAATAATGAAGTGAGTGACAATTACTTTACTGTATACAGTAGTACAGTACTTACGCGGTAGTTACCGTTGGTGTCCTCTTTACTTATTTGGTCTTACCGTGGGCATGATAGCTCACGGTTGCTGCTGGCACAACAAGGCCAGAAGTACTTAGCCAGCATTGAATATCCACAATTCGTTGTCCTCTCGTGTGCATCTCCTTTATTCTCATGCTGAGATCCTTAGAAATCTTTTTAACCGGCATTGCTGCGTGTCGAAAGAAATACATGAACAAGAATATATATATACGATGTTTAGTCGATGTGTATTCAATGTGCAGTGAATCCACAAAATGGATGGTGTATTTATACTTTAATGACTCACATTAGAGTACGCCAACTTTTAACACATGCACCTCGTCGTCATGCATAAAAGGTGACACACATTGCATAGCCTCCCACTCGATGATCTGTATCTGAACTTGCCCTTGTCCAGATACTGCACTGTGCCATCTGCTTCCATGGGTCAACCACGATTCTACGGATGCAGGAACCCACTCGCCTCTGCCGTGCCTGTCATGCAGAAAAAGCGAAAGGCAGCAGCCGTTTCCAAGCCAATGCCAAAGCGAAAGGCTAAGGCTAATAAAGAAAACCTTCTGACGACTCCAAAGGCTACAGGTAAGGCTTTAAAGAAGCCTTATTATGTCAAGAAGAAATTCGGTGATGTACACTCAAAGCAAAACAAATGGTCACCTTCTGCATCAGCCCTCGCCGCCGCTGCCGCTTCTCTCCCGGAAACCCAGAGGACACCTTCTCCATCACTCCTCGCCACCGCTGCCGCTTCTCTCCCAGAAATCCACAAGGCACCTTCTCCTTCACTCTTCGATGATTCTGTCACTTCTCTACCGGAAATCCACAGGACACCTCCTCCATCACTCCATCTCCAGGGAACCCCCATCTCATCTTCTTATGCACCCATCCACCCAGATGTCCACAGCAAGATGGATCAATGGATGGAGAGGATGGATCAATGGATGGAGAAGATAGAGACTGATATAGCGGAGATACATAATTTGCTTGGGGTTCATGCCCCTTTATCTCGGAATATATGTTCATGTATGCCGTTGACGAGGATGACATGACAACCTCGTCAAGACCACGCCAGGAGGCAACACTGACAAGGAGACCAAGACAGGAGGAAATCATCCTCCCAGACAACCTACCCTCGCCCACCGCCACAAGCACACCCGCTCCCAGAAGAACACCTGCTCCCAGAATCCAACCCACATACGCTTGCATTGAGACGGTGCCTGACATCATCCTGCGAGAGCTGCCCAGCCACTCAGGCTCTTCCTTTAAATGTAAGAAAGACTATTGTGGAGGAATTGCGGCACTATTTTTCAATTACCGATCTTTTAATGAAAATCGTGCAAGACTCCATTAATGGCATTTTGCGGCATACAAGGCATCGGCCCTGGAAGGACAATCTGCTGGGGATCGAATTTGCTTCGTGATCGGTTGTCTGTGAAAATGTTGATTAATTTCTTACTTGTTCATTGTTTTAAATTGTATTCTAATAAGTTTTTTTAAATATACCTGTATGTTTTTAATTACAGTACACATTAATGTTTTTTTACTTACAGTTCTCCACCAATAATAATAATGTTGATTGTTATAAATTGTATTCATACTGTCAATGTTTTTACTGTATTGGACACCATTAATGATTTTTTACTTACAGTACTCCACCAATAAAATAAATTGCTGCTTTTTTAAAATATACCTGTATGTTTTTAATACAGTACACCATTAATGTTTTTTTAGTTACTGCGCATTACAGTACATCAAAACAGTATTAAAACGCATTATCGGTATTTGTATTATTATTACAGTAGAACACACATACTGTACTGTAATACATGTACAGAATAAATGCATACTTTTTATTTTTGGGGTTTATTATACAGTACAGTATGTAATAAAGCTCAGTTATTCTATCTTAATCAATAAAAATGGCACTGATTCAGATTCAGCAGTGTGCAAACATCGTTACAAAAAGCGATATTATCCATCGAAATCCCTCCATTTGCCGTTCTCAGCCTGATGACAAAGTTTATTTTCTGAGGAAGAAAAATAAAAGTATTACTGTAATGGTTAGTTCAAGCTAGTCAGTTCCCTAAAGAAGTTCCCACAGTCAGTCCCCGCAGGCCCCTCGGTCAGTCCCAACAATTATTTTCTCGGGGGGCATCTCTTGTTCACATACTGTACACGCATGCGCCTAGATGTGATGAGACGCATACTGTATGCGTTTCAACAAGGTTCCAATCTGCATGCTCCTAAATGTAGAAGCTGCTCAGCCAATGATATTGCTGGAATACATTTTGGCGAATTGTGACTACAAGAACTAAATAACCATAAGCAAAGCGATTGATTACAGGAGAATCGCTTTACTGTGCATTGATATTGATATGGTTAAAAAATAATTACATACAGTACGGCAGTTGTACCCACCATAGACTTTGCCATTCGGTTGGCGCCGAGCCACTGCCAGACCCGTAGTCT
Source organism: Ascaphus truei (assembly GCA_036426205.1). Classification (NCBI taxonomy): domain Eukaryota; kingdom Metazoa; phylum Chordata; class Amphibia; order Anura; family Ascaphidae; genus Ascaphus; species Ascaphus truei. The sequence continues at coordinate 158,790 of WSYH01000735.1, read as the reverse complement.
TGATTATACACGTAGTTAACCAACACATGAACAAGTGACCACTAGGGGTCACTATAAGCCCTAATAGTATCACTCAAAGTCACCATATACATATATGTACATAGTAGGAGATGGAAATAAGTATAATAACTAGGGCCAATAAAGCGTCTAATCACCCTAAGACAACAGACTCAAAATGCTAATAAAACCAAAAAATAATAAAATGTTATTAAATCTAATTGTGACAAACAGGGACAAATCAACATATATAGGGAACATATAAACATACAGGATATTTAAAATCCTCAATGGAAGAGACGGCTATGGTATGGTGGTATGTATATACTTTGCATAAGAAGGATACAATATCCAATAGGGTAGAAGGCATGTGGTAAAATAAAAGTACTGCTGCGGCCAGCTTCACTCTAACACTTACCCATCTTGTCCCGCGGCTTGGCGCCGAACTTGGCCGAGCGCCAGCTGCATCTTCCCTGCATCCTTCCCCTCCCCTCGCGACCTCTGGCTCTACTCTGCCCCTCTTCTCTGGGTCCCCTGGGGTCCCCCTCTGCTCCCACATCCCCCCTTACCCCATCACCACCTTCGGGTGAACCCCGGGCACGCGCTCCACACGCGCACGATCCCTGGCATGCGTGACCACGCATCAGTGACACGCGGCATGCGGCGGGACCAAGCCACGTCTGGACGCGGATTGCGGTGGCGGCCGCTGAAGACTCAGCTCAGCCGCCACTGTATGTGTCATCAATCATAAATTGCAAAACCTGAGATTACCCAATAGGTTATGATTACCATCAGTATAATGCCGCAAAAGACACATATGAAGGTTTCCCTGTCAAGATTTCTCCATAAACCCCGAGAATCAAATTGTTAGGGACTTATATCAGCATAAATAGCGATATTCAGGAGTATATCTGTAAATGCAAACTGGTATATAGTTTAGGATTTCGGGTACATACAGACTACCATTGGTAAGTAAATGTGTCTGTAGCTGTATATTGCCGCCTGGTACCTAAATAAACTCATATGCAGGGGAAATCGAAAGTGTATTAATGTGTCTGCCGCTATACTACCTTCTCTTCATGTCACCATGCAAACAAACCGTCTCTCCTGGTGTGCGTCATGCGTCTGACGTCACCATACCCCGACGTACGTTTCACGTGATTGGCACGCTTCTTCACGGGGAGGAGTCACAACCAAGAGTACTGGATGCCACGTTTTAAGGTCTGATTTCTGGGAGGAGCCGTGATACCAGCCAATGATAGATAGATATCTGGCCAAGCCTCTCAATAGGTAAGGATGAGCATGGCTAATCGGAAGAGTAAATACAAGGAGTCATGATGACTCGAAATATTGACAAGCAAATTGTATAAGGAGTACGGAAGATTCATATCTTCTCTGGTCAAGGTTGATGTCTAGTAAAATAAATTACATAGTGTGTTATAAGCTGACTGTCTGCATATAGCTGATAGAATGTAGATATACCTTACAGACATATCATATACAGTGCACATGTCAGAAACACTTGTTCGTATTCATACCTAAATGTAATAAAGGTGTAATGAAACATGGGGCAAGAACATAAAGCCAGATATACACAGGCGACCAACTTTATTCTTACTTGGCTAGCTCCGCGAATTTCAGAGGACCCCGGTGATGTGCGGTTTTGTGTCGTTTTCTCCCGGGGTATATAGCGTTAAATTCACGGCTGTGATTTAAGCATTTTATTCCCGCTGGCTGTAATACTGCAATGCCGTGTAAAAACGCATGGGGCGTTTGCGAGCTGTTGTCTTTAAACATACAGTACTGTACATTTTTATTCATAGTGTACATGTACAGGGGGTCTCCGGAACTGAACCGCGTTGGTTTCAGGTCGGGGAACCCCCTGCTCCCCGAGATACAGCCCCCTTTATGAGGTGCCGGTATCCCTCTGCGTTTAAAGGTCCCGATCACATGACCGTGGCCTGTAAACCAAGCAGAGGGATACCAGCACCCCCTAAAGGGGCCTGTATCTCGGGGAGCAGGGGGTCCCCAGACCTAAAACCACAGAGGTTCTGCTCTGGAGACCCTCTGCACATCTACACTGTGAATAAAAAACATATATAAATAAAGAATCATTCCTTACCTTAGCGGCTATGTGCTATGGTAACGAAGCAGCATTTCTGTATTTTAATAATATTGTACAGTGAGCAGGGGGTTCCCTGAGCCAGAAATTAATGCTCAGGGACCCCCTGCTCCTGCACAATATTATTAAAAATACAGAAATGCTGCTTCATTACCTTAGCGTATAGCCGCTAAGGCAATGAAGGGGTTAACTCACCGTGCCCGCTTTATTGTGGGTAGCGGGGGTGGGTGAGGGGGGTATTTGGCCCTTGGTGTGAGTTTAGGACTTGCGGGGGGGTTGCTGGTGCACTTAACCCCTTCAAGGCCGTAGCAGTTAATACCGCTGCGGTCATGAAGGGGTTAAGCCCTCCCGCTACCCCCCGCAAGCCCTAAACAGTCACCGTTGGGGCTAATACCCCCTTTACTCACCCCCACTACCCACAATAAAAAAAAACTCACACACAGCAGCCGCCAAAAAATAAATAAATAAATCTAAATAAATAAATGACTATAAATAAATACATTTGAAATAAATTTTTATTTATAGTGTAGATGATTGCAGGGGGTATCCGGAGCTGACCGCATTGGTTTAAGGTAGGTGGGGGACCCCCTGCTCCCCGAGATACAGCCCCCTTTATGAGGTGCCGGTATCCCTCTGCATTTAAAGGTCCCGATCACGTGACCGCGGCCTGTAAACCAAGCAGAGGGATACCAGCACCCCCTAAAGGGGCCTGTATCTCGGGGAGCAGGGGGTCCCCGGACCTAAAACCACAGCGGTTCTGCTCCGGAGACCCTCTGCACATGTACAGTATGAATAAAACACACACATCAATAAACACTCGTTCTTTACCTTAGCGGCTATGTGCTATGGTAACGAAGCAGCATTTCTGTATTTTAATAATATTGTACAGTGAGCAGGGGGTCCCTGAGCCAGAAATTAATGCTCAGGGACCACCTGCTCCTGCACAATATTATTAAAAATACAGAAATGCTGCTTCATTACCTTAGCGTATAGCCGCTAAAGCAATGAAGGGGTTAACTCACCATGCCCGCTTTATTGTGGGTAGTGGGGGTGGGTGAAGGGGGTATTTGGCCCTTGGTGTGAGTTTAGGACTTGCGGGGGGGTTGCGGGTGCACTTAACCCCTTCATGGCCGTAGCAGTTAATACCGCTACGGTCATGAAGGGGTTAAGCCCTCCCGCTACCCCCAGCAAGCCCTAAACAGCCACCGTTGGGGCTAATACCCCCTTCACCCACCCCCACTACCCACAATAAAAAATAATCACACACAGCAGCCGCCAAAAAATAAATAAATAAATCTCTATAAATAAATGACTATAAATAAATACATTTGAAATACATTTTTATTTATAGTGTAGATGTGCAGGGGGTCTCTGGAGCTGAACCTCATTGGTTTCAAGTCAGGGGACCCCCTGCTCCCCGAGATACAGCCCCCTTTATGAGGTGCCAGTATCCCTCTGCGTTTAAAGGTCCCGATCACGTGACCGCGGCCTGTAAACCAAGCAGAGGAGCTTACATAAGATACCTCCATACTGCTAATCACCCAGCTGTGTATTGCATCCATTGTCATAGTTACCAATGGGTCTGAGCTCTGATTGATATGTCAGGGGCAGCAGGGAGAGGGTTTTTAAAGAAGTAAAGCAGGTAGTGCCATACATAAGTGAAACATAATAAAACCAGGGACATATAGGTGTGGGGGAGTGTGGGGGAGTGGTGGGGATCATGATAGGAATGTACTGACATAACTAGAGGGCAGAGCCAGACTATGTCATATGAACCATAAGTGCATATGGGAATACCACAATACGTAGAACTTGCATGTAAACAAATGATGAATAAATATGCATAGACTTCTAACCAAAGGAGAGCAACAGAGGATATTATACCATGAAGCACATCAGTGAAATTAATGTGATTGTCCACACACGCACATGTCCATAGGTATCATTAGGATCTGACCTAAAGAAAACAACTTAGCTTAAAATCCTCGTTAAGCCCTTTTGGGGTCATTGTACTTAAATCAAAGATAGCTTTAGCTTCCAGCTGTAATAGTAGTTTATTCCTGTCGCCACCCCTGGTAGGGGCACGAGCCTGTATAATGGGCATGCATCTTAGAGTTGCTAAACTGTGTCTGTGTTTCCTGAAGTGTCGTGCCACCGGTTGGTGTTTCAAATCATCGTCATCTTCAGCACCCAGAAGTGCCTTCCTGATTGCACATCGATGAATACTGATACGTTCCTTTAACATTCTCATCGTCTTTCCGACGTAGTAGAGCCCACATGGGTACTTGATGAAGTACACTACATATTTAGACTCACAGTTTAAATATTGTTTAATTTTTGTAGATTTGCCAGTCTGAGGGTGAGCAAAAGTACTTCCTGTTTGCATAAACTGGCAGTTGGTACAGCCATGGCATCTGTATGACCCCGGTTTTCTCGCCAGCCAGGTCTTTGCTGGCATGTATTTGTCAACGGGATCAGAATGTTTAAGCAGATCTCCCAGATTTCTGCCTCTTTTATAACAAAAAAGGGGTGGAGCATTAAAGTCTTTCCCAATCCTGCGATCATTAGCCAATATATGCCAATGTTGTTGTATAGACCTTTTGATATGTCCAGATGCAGTACTGTAAGTGCTGACCACTTTACAGCGATCAGAATCAGTGGTCCTCATTGTTGGTGACAGCAGCTCCTCCCTCTTTGGGATCCTGGCTTTGATGAGTGCCTTATTGACTTCTTTGGGATCATATCCCCTCTCTAGAAAGCGAGAGGCCATCTCCAGAAGTGCACACTCCACTAGTTTGGGGTCACTCACAATTCTCCGGACACGTAGTAGTTGTGAGAAAGGGAGACCTGCTTTTAATGGTGGTGGATGATGGCTGGTTGCATGTAATAATGTGTTCCTATCTGTGGGCTTCTGGAATAGACGTGTGCAGAGTTTTCCACTGTCCTTATAAACAATGGTATCAAGAAAAGGAACTTCAATGGTACTGTAGCTAGCTGTGAACCTAATTGTACATGGAATTTTGTTTAGATACTCAGTAAATGATAGAAGCTCTGTTTCCAGTCCTCGCCAGACCAGGAACACATCATCAATGTAGCGATAGTAGTTAGATATACGGTCCGCAAATGGGGCATCGGTAAGCAAATGGGTGTTCTCGTAGGTATCCATGAACAGGTTGGCATACGCCGGTGCCATGTTTGACCCCATAGCGGTGCCTGTTAGTTGCAGATAAAAGGTTTTCTCAAACCTGAAGTAGTTCTTATGAAGTATCACCTCCAGCAGCAATAACAAGTATTCTGGAGGCGGCCCCTTGTGCTCTGCAAACTTACTGAAGTGGTCACGGATCGCTTCAATGCCCTCCTGGTGTGGGATGTTAGTATATAGACTGCCCACGTCCATGGTTACCAGTATAGTATCTGCAGTAACCGGCGAAATGCCTTCCAATTTGTGGATGAAGTCAGTTGTATCTTTGACAAATGAGGCCATCCGCATCACCATGGGTTGAAGGTAGAAATCCAAGAACTGTGATAATGGATGACACAAGGACCCCCGTGCCGAGATGATAGGTCTCCCCGGAGGCTTGGTCAGAGATTTGTGTATTTTAGGGAGGATATAAATGACCGGTGTAATGGGGTATGTTTGCATCAGGAACTTGGCTGTTTCCTCCGCAATCCACGAATTATTGAGTCCTAGCTGTATGATAGAGTCAATCTCCTTCTTGAACGGCATTGTTGGGTCTGATTTCAGACGCTTGTAGTTAGTATCGTCTCCAAGCTGGTTGGAGATTTCCTTTTTGTAGTCAGAGTATGCCATGACTACAATTCCGCCACCCTTGTCTGCTGCGCGTATGATGATATTTGTATTCGCCCGTAGTGACTTCAGTGCTTCATGTTCTTCCCTGGTCATGTTACGGAAACTAGTTCTGTATTGGCTGATACGTTGTCTAGTATCTCTCTCCACAAGACTCATAAATGTGGTGATGTTATGGTTCACGACCACAGGATCGAATGAACTCCTAGTCTTGAAACGGCCCCCAGTAATTGGGTCCCTGAGGGTGCTTGTTGATGTATCCCCTGTAGGTTTGCTATAAAAATCTTTTAGACGCAATTGTCTATTGAGCTTGAAAAGATCAACCTCCCATAGGAACGGATCCTGTTTGTGTGTAGGTACATACGATAACCCTTTCTGGAGGACATCAATTTCTGTTGTAGTCAATGCATGACCGGAGATGTTGTAGACTACCGTCTTCTCCATCTTCCTCTCTCCCCCCTCTCTCCTCTCTCCTTTCTGGAGTCCCGTAGTGGGTATCGGTGGTTTCCACCCACCTCTCCTGGTCTGGCGCCTGTATCGGAGTCGGGTAAGGGGGGGGGGGTTTGTCCTGTCGTACCTATTCCTAAAAAAGGATCCGCAGACGTGCCTTCTTGTGAATCAGAAAAGTCTGTATCACTTGTATTGTATGCTGCACCAGATACTGCTGCCTTCCTGGTATGTGTATAGTGGCGTCTGCCCCTGGAGGAGCTCTGTGTGCTATCTCCAATCCCCAGAAGCCACTTATAAACACGTCGATCTTTGTAGTCCATCTTAACCTGTTTCAGCTTGTCCCGCTTGTATTTGACCAGCCCCTCACGGTACGCATCTATGGTGGTCTGCAGTTTGTCAGTCCAGTTAGTGTTAGTATCAGCACTGAGGGTATCACCATGTTTGGAATAGATAGTGTCGATCTCTTTTTTAATTTTCCCCAGTTCCTTACTGGACTGTTCGATTACCAGTATGGTAAGGTCAAATGAGCACTTATTGAGTATCCCAATCCATTTTCTGCAGAATTCGGGATCGTTTCTACCTACATACAGAGAGATATATATATATATATATATATATATATATATATATATATATATATACAGTATATATACACACGATGAACCAATATACAAATAAATGTAGAAGGGTTATCAAAACTATACTGTCCTACAACCAAACACTTCTCCATACAGACACTACATTAAAATCAATTTCCTGGAGCAGAACAATTTAGCGTGTGAAAAAATACAGTACCGACCAGAATACAACCTTTAAAACCAAGGCAACACACAATACAATACCAACGATTACATCTATCTAATTTTAAAATACTTTAAACACACAATAAAGCATAGCAGCATAGACAAATTAATTTAAAACAAATCAAATCAAGCTTTTAAAACAACATCATTTCTTACCCTGTATGTATATATCTCTCTAGACATATATACATACATACATACAGTTGCAAGAAATGATATACCACAAAAAAAAAAAAAATACACATGTTAAAAAAGCTTTTAAAAAAATTAACAAGTTAAGTAAAATACATTTCTTTAGTTCACTTACCCAAGGCTATCGCTGACCTCCCTCAAACACACAATACAATACCAACGATTACATCTATCTAATTTTAAAATACTTTAAACTCACAATAAAGCATAGCAGCATAGACAAATTAATTTAAAACACATCAAATCAAGCTTTTAAAACAACATCACTTCTCAAATGAATCAACCAAGTAAACAAAAATCAATTAGCAATCATTATTTACATCCCTAAACAATTCACACTCCATCGTGAACAATGAAACAATTAACTAATTCACGCCTGGAGCAGAACAATTTAGCCTGTGAAAAAATATAAGTACCAACCAAAATCCAACCTTTAAAACCAAGGCTATCGCTGACCTCCCTCAAACACACAATACAATACCAAGGAATACATCTATCTAATTTTAAAATACTTTAAACACACAATAAAGCATAGCAGCATAGACAAATTAATTTAAAACACATCAAATAAATCTTCTAAAACAACATAATTTCTTACCCTGTATGTATATATCTCTCTAGACATATATACATACATACATACATTGGCAAGACATGATATACCGCAAAAAAAAAAATACACATGTTAAAAAACCTTTTGAAAAAATTAACAAGTTAAATAAAATACATTTCTTTAGTTCACTTACCATTACTTGCCCCCACCGACTCCCGTTGCGCAGCTTACTCACGAACCAATCCACGATCAGGAACCCATAAAATAATAAACCATACAAAAAAATAAATATTAAACTAAAAATCCAAATCAATCCACGGGTCTTCTATTTGTAATCCATCTTCATCTTCATCTGTATTCTTCTTTCTTCTATCTCCTTCCAGCGGGGCGGGGCGGGGTCTTCTCCCCGTCTGCAGCCACGCCCTGGTCTTCTTTCTTGCCCGGAGGTCCTTCCTCCGCATCTGGCTTCATAATGAGACGACATAGGCTTTTAAAGGCCTATGACGTCACATTTTTCGTCATGGTTCCCACGGTCCTGATTGGGCCGTGAAAACCATGTGTTTTGGCCGATAAAAAAAAAATGATGACGTCACATAAAGGGAATGAAAGCACAGCCAATCAGAATGGCTTTGCTTCAATTGCCTTTAAGATGGCGTCATGAAAAGGCACATGGCCGCCCTCACATGGTATGGTAGCCAATCAGAGCGTGGGAACTCCATCCCTACTCTGATTGGCTCTAGTATACCATGTGACAGAGGCTTGGGGGGAAAAAAGGATGTGACGTACTACAGCCAATCAGAGTAGGGATGGAGTTCCCACGCTCTGATTGGCTCTAGTACCATGTGACAAGCTTTCAATGACGTCACATCCTTTTCACACCACCATAATGTTGGCTAATGCTGTGATGGTAGGGGATAACCAGGCTATACAATAAAGGTTAACCCCATCTGGTAACCCCTGAACCATGGGGTTCCTGGCAGCTACATAGCACCATAAGCCAGAGACCAGGTAACATAACATGCAAAAGTTAAAGTGTCCCCTGCTTTTCCACTTTTCATGTCCCCATTGCCCCAGACGCATCAAACTTTCTGTGTGTAAGTTTTAGGTGTGATATCTGGGTCAAAATTCAGTTGTTTTGTTTGCAGGATTTCAGGGGCCAAAGATACCGGTAGTCCCCTAATTCTCCCCGGCGTGCAAGCATGATTTGCCATTATGCAGGTTGAATTAAACCAGGGCTGCCCATTGTCCCCCAGACGCCTGGTTTTCGAGCCTCGATATACCAGTCCTAAGGCCTGCATAGATATGGGTCTCCCCAAATCATAACATGAATTAAAATATGTTTTATAATGTTTGGTGCATTTAATGTAAATGTCTATTCAGTCAGCCCAGGCATCCATATAGGTGCTGGGAAGTCTGGATAGACATTGTAGTTCAAAGAGGAGACGGGATGTTGAGAGGTGTCGGGGTGCTAAGTGGCTGGGGCAGGGTGGAGTACTGGGTCAGGAGAACAGAGACCCCCTGTGGGGAGGACCCGCCGGTTTGCCAGATGCAGTGGAGCTTGCCCAGTGGGTGGCAAGGGTTGAGTGGGGGAAGCGGCAGAATGTCGGCACGTTTCCCATTGGTCAATTCATATGCACCGCCCACGGGGCATTCCGAGATAGCTTGGCATGCCACCTCCTCTGATGTCAGCCAAAGGACGAGCCCCTATTCTTATTGGCTGGCGGGGAGGAATTCCCACGCTCTGATTGGTTGCTCCTCCTACTTCCATGCTGAACATAGAACAGCGGAAGGTATGTAAGGAGAAGCCCCAGTCAAAGAACAAGATGATCCTGTGACTTGGGCCGGTGATGCAAAGGCGGGCTTTTCGAAGTTGCTCTGTTACGAATAACAGAGCAACTGCTTAGCTGAGGCTAAGTCAGACCAGAGGTCCAAGTTCTCGTTTTAGAACATAGCGGTTGTGGCTATTACTTCTAGCCGAAAAGAGGACAGGAAGCCCGGGTGAAATCTCAGACAGGGTAAGCCCTCCAAAGCAGGTGCCCTGCACCTATTGTAGCATAGTTTTCACCCCCAGAGCCTCAGCAGGTGTGTTTGTCATCTGTATTTTGTGTATTCATTCTGTGTACGTGGCTTTACCTGAATATCTACATTTTATTCCACTACTGTGTTTTGCCTAGTGAATGATCCCGGTATAAAAGTGTTAAAATCCCTGGTCTCCCATGACAAATGCTATATGCCTGCAATATTGACATGCATTGCTTGTAGATCCGTTTTATTTCAATAGCCTTTTTCAACAGTGAGGTACAATATACAGGGATACCCCCCTTCCCTCACCTGTCCGATCACTATTTATATCCTTAGTGATAGGGACAGCTTAAGGCATTATTTCTGGTAGGGGTGGCTTTGAGAAGGGATATTAACACTACAAAGGTCCTCCCTGATCTGCTGATACATTCATTGTTGGATTTACTATTAGCCACGCACGGCTTTAATACCGTGTACAAACTACATTTCCCTCTATATAATCCCTTACTCTCAACAGGGCAATCCTATTATTGCCAGCGAACACCAAAGGAACTCTGTATTTATCTCTGTTTATAGACAAGTCATATAGACAATGTCAAGTCTGCTTCAATCACACAACAGTCATACTAAAATAAGAGGTTTTCAGAAATGGAGGTTTAAGCTTGTATGATTACTTTCCAGGTGTAGCCTTTAGCAGGGTTCAGATTCAGAGAATAAAAAAAATCCATATACAGAAGGACGCAGTATATCAGAGTTTCTATAATGGACCCATTGATCAGCCAAACTTAAGTAATATCTTCAAAAATGTAAACACTTATATTATCTGTATTCTGTGCAAGATAGTTATAAGTTAATTTCACTTCCAACATGTTTTTATTAATAAATGTACACACCACATCCCATGTTACATAGAGACCTAATGAATTATGGCCATCAGCAGTGTTCAGTGACTGAAACCTTAATACCTGTAATTAAATGGAAGTGGTGTTCAATTTAAAATACATTATCACGTCCAAATGTTTGTAACCGTAGCACATCTTATCATACCATCATTGTGAATAAAAAAAGCAAAGAGTTTGAATGTTCTGGCGGAGACAGAAAACCGTGCCTGCATGATTGTTATTTTCACATCCTTAGTGGCCTTAATAATAATAGCTTTGAGTAGCATGTGAATTAAGAAATGCTATTCTTATGAAAACATAGAAGCGCACACCGAGGACCACTTATGGTGCACTAACCTTTATTATAACAACATATAATGTGATTTAAATAATTGCACTCACAATCTCAGTACTTAAGAGAAAGCATATCAGTGGAGTCTTTTTTAAGGGGTCTGGCTAGCCAAGGATGCTGGCGGGGATGGGTGAACGGCTCTTCTGAATGCCAGAGTCATTTCTTTCATCCCGCGTCCCACTGGATGACATCACTTACTACCGATACATGACTGCACAGAAGATTATTGGCCATACAGAGAATGGCTGGAGTTGAAATTTAAATGTGAGAAATCATGTACATATTCATTAGCAATGGTGATTATTTATGCCTTCGTCCTTTTATATAATGTTCATTTAAAATACGTGTTTCACATAAAAACTTAAATACCGGCATACAACGGGTTAATAGGACTATTTAGACATGGATTTTATCCATCACCTGTCTTGGCAATATTCCTGAAGAAGCGAGATAATGTCACAAAATCTGTTGGGTGCAGGCAGGAGCACTCACATCATCTGTGCAGACAGTATATTCATAGCAAGTTGTGGCCACCGGGAGAAAAGGACTCTGGCGTTCAAAGGAGCTGTGCAGCCATCCCGGCCAATATCATTGGTCAGGTGAACCCCTTAACAAGGGTTGCAATGATTTAAATCACTTTATATTGTGTTATAATGCTCCATACAGATGTTGTAACACTTACTGTTACCGTGACCGCGAGAAGCCAAGCCTAAACCCCGGCATTTTATTCCGTTTTTCGGGGTGATTGCCACTGAGTTTTAGCATTGCTCGTAGTACTGTTCAGTAATGAAATGCAGCGCTAGTGTGTCATTAATCTAAATGCAATATAACCCATCCATTATTCCCGTTCATTTCATATAGTGTATATGATTGAACATTTAGCTTATTAGATGGGTGAAAAATAAATGTCCCACCTTTCAATATATACAGTATCAAATAATCCACGGTCCGGTTCTTTTCTCAATTTATTCAGAGACAAATAGAACACATCTTTTACAGCATCATTTCAGTCAGTTACATCAGGGTTTCAGGTATATAGAATTTAGTTATTGAGGGGGGAATCCTCAGCTTGGTTGTTCTTAGCATGGTGGTGTTAAATGATTCTGAATTCTATAAATCCAAAAATAATTTTTATGCATTTCCTTCAACCTAGTAATCACCTGTTTTTCTCACTTTCAGCGCAATGTTCTTGTCAATCATCAACATTAGAACACTGTGTCTTCATTTAGCAATATTTATTTTGATTGATAAAATACCTCTTGTTCTGTAACTGAGTAACTATAGAATTAACTGTGTTTCTAATCTATTAAACCCAATCTCTATTGTATTGTTTTACTACTAACTAACTTATTTAATTGACTTTTGATTCCAAACTCATGATCCTACAGTATAATATTCAACTCAGCAGACATTAAACATACAAAGTTTCATACAAAATAGAAATTAATTAAACAAGTTAGATTCTTAAGTCACATAAAACATTTCTACACCTGCCAGTCTTCTGACTGATTTATTTTCTTATGCAAAAATTGAGAGTACAGAGCACAGCCAAGACAGCGGGTCCAAAGTAGATATAAAAAAATATTAATTTTATATCTACCTTGGGCCCACTCTCTTGGCTGTACGCTGTACTCTCAATTTTTGCATATCTTCATTCAGTATCAGCAGCACGCCTCACTAGGGGCACAGGACAGAGGCATTTATATATCTGTGAGTATATTATGATAGCTTTCATGTGTTGTTATAGCAGTTCTGGGACTATCCCAATGAGGTTTTGAGGAGTGGGCCTAGTCCCATTACTCTTTTCCTTCAGGGTTTTGTTGTCCCTTTTCAGAACTTCATTACACTTGAGATTTATATATTCTCTCATATACCACTAGCCTTTTATCCTGTGCCCTGACTTATGTGCTATTTATATTTTTTTCTATACATTAAGGATCCGGCGCTTGAGGGCTTATACCACTAACACCTTGTATCTGTTTTATCTTCTTATATTTCAGAGGCAGCTAATAATTTTCCAATATAATTTTTAACTTAATACTATATTACTTATTTTAACTAGTTACATGCTGAATATATATGTATATAGACAATATAGCATTTCTTTATTAGGTTATAGTAAATTATAGTTTATAGATAAATAACAAAGACTTTGGGAAACAATACAATCTACTTCAATATTCTTCCAAATATACAATCTTCTTCAACCGACATCTTCTTTGGGCTGGCTCTTGTGCAGTTTCACCTGTAAAGTAATTGTGAGAATGTTATGTATTAATTATTGAGAAGAAATACAGTAGATACATGAATTACACTATAAGGAATGTGTACTACTGATAAAGTTGTGTGGAACACATTTGTATAAAACAAGAAACAAAGAAGTCCAGAGCAACATCCAATGTGACAAAAATACACAGTGAAATACCTATATATCTCTTGAAAAGGGTAATTTAGTTAACCCTTTGGCCAAAGCGTATAAGCCTGCAAGCCACTTTCAAGGCATAACCATAATATCGCAGGTCCTAACACTAACTGATTAAAATCCTTATTTACCTCTATAATTAGAGGAAGGATGGTCCTGGCATTGAACCTGTCGCAACCAGCTGCATGAAAAGAAAACCTGCTTACTTGGACAGTGGGGAGGGGGAGCTTTAAACCCTGGGTGGGAGGAGCCACTAACCTCCAAAACAGCCGAGACCAGCTGGACAAAGTTAACAAACACACAGATACATAGCAAGCTCTCAGAAACCCCCCAAAATCACCACTATATATATATATATATAGAGAGAGAGAGAGAGAGAAGAGATGACCTAGGCGCAGATAAGCCAGGAAAGAAACAAAGAGAAAAATATCATAGGGCAGTATGTCTGTAACTTTCAGAGTCAGGGTGGTAAGATATACACTTACACTTAGTCAGCCAAATACTGTAGAAGCCTTTAATCCACCACTGGGATTCAGGAACACTGCTACTGGTATATCTTCGTTGTTTGTATGGGTCTCAGACTCTCCACATATGCTGCTTGCTTCAGGAGTCACCTTTCATCTGCAGCTGCGTGTCTCCTTAACATGGGATACCATCTTCATCTGTATTCTTCTTTCTTCTATCTCCTTCCAGCGGGGCAGGGCGGGGTCTTCTCCCCGTCTGCGGCCACGCCCTGGTCTTCTTTCTTGCCCGGAGGCCCTTCCTCCGCGGCGTCTGGCTTCAAAATGAGACGACATAGGCTTTTAAAGGCTTATGACGTCACATTTTCGTCATGGTTCCCACGGTCCTGATTGGGCCGTGAAAACCATGTGTTTTGGCCGATAAAAAAAAAATGATGACGTCACTTAAAGGGAATGAAAGCACAGCCAATCAGAATGGCTTTGCTTCAATTGCCTTTAAGATGACGTCATGAAAAGGCACATGGCCGCCCTCACATGGTATGGTAGCCAATCAGAGCATGGGAACTCCATCCCTACTCTGATTGGCTCTAGTATACCATGTGACAGAGAATTGGGGGGAAAAAGGATGTGACGTAATTGAAAGCTTGTCACATGGTACTAGAGCCAATCAGAGCGTGGGAACTCCATCCTTATACTGATTGGCTGTAGTACGTCACATCCTTTTTCCCCCCAAGCCTCTGTCACATGGTATACTAGAGCCAATCAGAGTAGGGATGGATTCTAGGTCCCACTCTCAGATCACATCTCGTCACCATAGGGCTGGTGAGATGAGATATTTGATAAACTCGCAAATTCCAGAGTACCGATTATCTAATTGGAGCTACTAGAATAGCCGATATTTATCAAAATGGCGCTATTTGGATTTTTGCAGCTCCCGCTCGATGTATTTGAGCAGGAGCGAGAAATCACAAAAAATGTCTTCCCCGTACGATTTGGACAACTTATTGAGGCTTTTTGAATAGCTACCAAGCCACATTTTGCGATAACTACTGAAATTCCTCGAAGATTTGGTTATAGAAGCTACTTGAATAGGCCCCAAGTCTTTGTGTCAGTCTAGTATTGTTAATAAATTATGACATTAATAAATATTTATAAGGTATATAAATTCAACATGTATACAGTGCTAAGCAGATAAATATAATTTGCCTTAATATCACTGTACATTATATAGAATTAAAAAACATTGTTTCTCTTAAAGTTACCTTAGTAAATAATGTATTAACTCCCATAAACAAAACATCAGTTCCTGTTTAAGGTATTGTCATCATATTTTCTGTGATTTATAGTTGTAGCATATGTCATTACCTATGATAACTTAAATAAAAAAGCACTTGATAACACTGAATATATTGCGTGTGTAACGGGTTTCCCCCCCCCCCCCAATCTCACATTGGCCCGGGTACTCTAACACCCAACCCCCATTACGTGTTTGTGTTTGGTGTTGCACCTGTAGGCAACATGACTCCTGCGTCTCCCGCTTGATGGTATTAGGGGATGTCATCAGGACAGGTAGCTGAGGTAGTGGGTGTGAGTTCAACTTACATCATGTGCAGCGCCTCCACCTCATCAGGATCTGTGCTTCCGCAGGGAGATGGTCCTGGTGAGGAACTCCTTCTTGGTGGTGACTGCCACTATTGAGTAATTTCACACTCACACAGTGGGGGTTTCGTTAACAAGGTCATCTTTATTGTAGATTGGGATGTAGCAGACTGCCCCATGCAGCTGCCGGCTCTAGCCTCACATCTCTCCGTGCTGTCCCTTTGCCAGGTACGCCCTCCCAAATTGAAGTGGGATTCCCTCTTCTCCTTGGGAGATCCTCTCTGTGCCAGGTCCCTGGGCACAGAGTGGCTTAGACAGGCCGATTGGTCAACCTGGACCGCTAGTTACTGCACTAGGGTCACAAAGTGTTCCTACAATCCCTTATGCAGGAAAATACAACTTCCCAACAACTTCCCACAGCTGCTGGAACCACCCCTAACTAACTGTGTTGTGCCTTATATACTTCAGGAGGCAGGCGTATCCCTGATGTCACTATCCAGGGACTCAGAGCATACAGCCACTCCCCTCCATACATAGGGCACCTCACCATGGTGTAAGGGAGAACCTCCATAACTACTGCTGGCATACCTGTACTTACCAGGACTTACTGCCAACAGAGAGGAAAGTAGTATACCATTATTATGCATGGCTATATACTCCCCCTGGTGAATCCCCACCGTCCCGGCTGGGGCCTAAATTTGGTGTACCTTGCTCCAGGAAACACTGAAAAAGAACACACAAATTAAGCGTTAAACATTATCACCGTTACATAATAATGCAAGAACCGTTCCGCTCACTGACCAGCAGAGAGCGTTAAAGAAAAGGGCAGACCACTCTTTGACGGGAACTAATAATAGTGTCGAGGGTCTGGTTTCTTCACCTCCCGCCCCGCTGCATCGGTGACTGTCACGCTATACACTCGGGGCAGGCTCCGCTCATTACAATACACCACTTTGTGCATGTAAATGCTGCGCCCGATTTTCCAAACCCTCATTAGTTGGGAAACCCTCTGCTCAGCCAAAACACCAATTATGGCTCCTCCCTTATTAACAATATAATATTCTATATCATTACGAAGCCACCTCTCTCGATTGTCCTCTATCTCCCTCATCAGAGGTTCGGGGACATATGGGTACTCAAGCACATGAGATCGTTTATACTTGGCTGTAATGGCCCGTTTAGCTCGGCAGGCCCGGGTTAATTTAGTTTGCCCAGCCTTTCCCGGTAACACCCATGACAGGGGCTCATCTGACTCCACCGGATCATCTAACCCTTCAGATCCCTTCGGGGTAATAAGACCCCCTTGAATTCGGTCCCACCTTACTTGCAGCTCTTTGAGGTATGCATCATCATCAAAATCCCCGGGAGCCCACCAATGGTCAACTACCCCATCCCTTTCTAGAATGAAACGGGTGCGGTCTATCCAGGCGACATACCCCTCATATAGTGACCCACCATCTAGTTTCCCGTACCTCCTCCGAGTTGGATTCTAGTGGCTCTTCCTCTTCAGGCCCGCCTGATGATACCCCTGAAGTACCCTCAGATTGCGTAACCTTTCCCTGACGCTGTGACCAGTGTCCACCCGAGATACCCAACACACTAGCACAATCACTGGGCACCGACCCTCGTCGGGAAATCCTCCCTCCACCTTCCGATCCATCATCCGAAGTTCCCCAGTCCAGGCTTCCAGTCCGTTCCTCGGTAGAACCCCGGGAATCCCCTGACATCCCCAGGCTAGAGGTAGACCCGAATGAACAGGTGACAGGGACAGGGGATTTAACTAGGGCCTTGGGGCTAACTTTGGGGATGGATGGGGTTGGGGGACGGGGCCGGATGGTAGGTATCGGCAGGGTTATGGCCTGCTCCTTAGCAATACCTGACTCACTTCCGCCACAAAGTCCATTCTTTCCTCCGGCAGCTGAGCTTCTCGGTCTCCGGCTCGAGCGCCCACTCCATCTGTCAGTAGGGGATCGACTTCCACTGCTCGACCGCAGAGGCGCGATCACCTCCCACTCGATGCCGCCCTGGTCATCCGGAATCTCCTCCGTACACGCACGTACTTCGACGCCATCTTGGGTTGGGTCCCCAATCGAGACCTCTTCCTCCACGAGGACATCCGGCAACGCCCGTCTGCTACACGGTCCAGCCTGTCCCTGGATCCGCTCTTCTTGCACCTCCACCCCCTGGATCTGCGGCGAGCACTGAGCTAGCCTACTGCTTCGCAGCGTCGGGGTGGATCGACCTCCTTCCGACCCGCTAGTTACCACGGCAGTGGGACTCCGGCGATCGGGTTGTCGCGGTACTGGGGACACTCGACTCTGTGTCTCCACACCACGAGGAATAGCATCTCGCTACGGGATACCACTGGTATGGTACTCCGTCAACAAGTCCTGTGCATCTGCCAGCCTGGCACACTCCTCGTCCGAGGACTCTAATTTACAGTTCGGGCGGGGTATTCCAGTAGGGGACCGTTGATGGGCTCCTTTTCGGTCACCTCTCCGATGGCTGGTTCTCTCTGCCTTGAGAACCCGGCCTGATTCCTGATCTGCGGAACCTGCACTCTCACGCCACAGTGCACCCGGAAGCTCCGCCGCCGACATCGGGGTAGAATCCTTCATTCCCCCAGCTTGTACCGGCACAAACTTCATCCTGGGCCACATATATTGCAGTCCACAATGAGGACATCGAGCCTCGCTGCCCACAGCTCCGCCCGGCAGTCTGCACTGCAGGCAGAGACAGACCACTGTCTCCACACCCTCTACGCGGATAATCAGGAAGCCTCCTGGAACCGAATAGGAATGGGTAGATATCAAGAGACTCTGATCCACTTTCTCGGAATGTTCAGCCATGGTCACCAACGGAGGCACTCTTCTTAGAGGTCTGTATCGATCAATGGCTCTTCGCAACTGAAGGGCAGGGGTAGGTTGAACAATCCCTCCCCCTACGTCCTCCATCGGCATCCGGTGGAACGGCAAACCACTCCCCCTGGTTGAAACTAGGGGGATGTCTCCCAGACTTGTAGGTTGGCCCAGCACAGGTGCAGAGTGTGTCATAGTCCATGAGGGCACGGCTCCAGCTTTCGCGCCAAACTCCCCAGCAGGGTGGGGTTTTCTCGTTGCCGCCAATCCTGGCCAACAATTAGCAAACTGCAAAGTTGCAAGACTTTCTGCAGCTGGCCCACGCGGTAGCCCGGGAACGCGGGAACCGCCATCTTGGTGAGTACTGTCCTTCTTCATATTTGAGGTAGCGTCTGGCTGTTTGTTTATTGGTGTATAACAAAGTCCATTTCATTCCTCCCATCTCGCAAGGCTGTCGTCCTCACTAATCTCGAGGGTACTTTCCCGAGAACACAGGCAGGACAAACACGGTGCAGCCACGGCTTTCACGCCATTCCATAACAAACACACAAGAGTCTCTTCTGTAGCTTGTTCTTCTTCCTCAGTCCGGCATCCTGGACCTTCTGCTCTTTGCAGATCCTCCATTCTGACGGTTGTTTCTCGATCACTGTATACTGGATTATTGTACATGGAGCTCCGCTCTGCGGGGCAGCTACAACATCAGTACAATAATAATAATTAAGGGGATAATCTGGGTCCCAAGCCAAGGTCAGTGCATGGTGCATCACTGTAGTCGGAGTCACGGTCCAAGTTCAGGGCAGCCAGAGAAAGCGTAGTCAAGGTCACTGTCCAAGATTAGGGCAGACGGAAGACTAGGCAAAGTACAAATCTAGGTAAGGGTTGGGGCAGGCTAAAGATAAAGCAGAGAGCAATCCCAGTTTCCATCTTGGCTGTGGGGGTGAGAGAAGCCACTTCCTATATTTCTTACATCTTGGTTGAGGCAAAGTGTCCACAGACCATGGCCATCTTTGTGACGGGGAAAGTTAGCACCTAAGGGATGCACCAGTGCTGTAAGGGGATGACCGCGACAGTGGTCCTGACCATTTATCGTAATAAATATTGTGGAAGTGTTTGCATATTGTATTGCATTAATGGGTGCAATATCATCTGTACCTGAGCTTAATGAATCCTGGCTATAGATAGTTAATGTATACTTCTCTTCACCATGTGCCCTATGTGTTTCCTGAGTTTTGAGGACCATACTCTACAGTACCTTGCAGAGAGCCCGGTTGGATGAGAGGCTTATGAAATTTTCAGCATCTGACAGCTGTTGGATGGCTGGTGGAGGATACTGCTGTGCTGCAGTAAAATTTCCCTTTGTCTTTATTTTTAGTTGCTGCAGTTTTGTATTATATAACATTACGCACTCACAATTTAAATGTTGTTGGCAATCCACAGCCAGATTACATGATTAGAGGCCGTGGTAATAGTGGCAAATTGCTGCCCAATAGTTGTCCATACTGTCCAACTACCTAATGAGCAAAGCATCAGCTTCTATTCATCTTAAAATGAATCACCCGGAAATATTATCTTGCTGACTCAGCCTATGCAATGCTAGTCTCATCCCTAGAAGGGCCTGTCTGCTGCTCTGATGAAAGCATGTCTACAAATAGCATTTGCTTGAATTATAATATTATATAATGTCTTTTAAAAGCAAAAATAAATAACTCTAAAAGCAACATCTCATTTAAATAGTTATATGGATGCGTTAAAGATGCAGTGCTATGAGGCACTATGATGCACTTCACAGCTATTTAAATACTGTAATATATATATATATATATATATATATATATATATATATATATATATATTTATTTTTTTTTCTTTTAAGTTGGTGGATTCAAAGTTAACAGTTTATTTCTCTTTGTGGTGTGAGTGTAGAAAAACAGAAAAACTCTTCTCTGAGTATGGTTTAATTTCAAGTAGATGATATGATTCACATCTGGTGGCTTTGTCCTGAGGTATAGGGATACTGAGTTATGATCCAAAAGCTACAGTAACTGAATAAATCTTGGTGCTTACAATCCCTCTTGACCCCGTCATAACTATACTCTCCAAACCATCTAAACTTTCAGACCCTCTAAACTCTAATGAATCATATTTCAACTACTGTCAAATATTCTATTTCAGCATCCTGGAAAAAACCCTTAACCTTCTCCAAAAATGTGGTCATACAAAGAATTACTGAGTGACAAACTAACATCTTTCCTAAAACATACTGTACTGTTAATGTTTTTTTTTTTTTATTATTATTATTATTATTATAAAGTATTGAAGCCCTGGAGTAATAGATGAATTAACACAAAATACAGTAAAGTAGGTCCAGATTAGTAGACAATAGTGAGTGACAATAACATGTGAATGGTCTATATAAGTATTCTCCTGGTCATAAAAACTAAAATGCATAAATACTGTCATTTCATTGTCAGTATATTTGGTTATCAGGTGTTAATTGTTAATTATTTCATATATTACATTTCCATTTTCTTTTTGTTAACTGGAGGTGTGTGTATGTGTGTGTGTCCCTTCATTTTCTATTTTCCGTTAAGTCACATCCTTGAAATTTTCAATCAAATATAAGAACAAAAAATAATAATAATTCTCCACATTTTATTTTAAACAGGTAATTCGAAAATTGTTTAAAGAATTTAGAAGATACATTGTATACAAGGGAAAATCTAAGGGTTCCACTCCACCTCAGATTACACCTTTTCAATTTATTTTTTATTTGTTTAATTTCTTGTTTTGTATTTCAAGTCGTGACTTTTTGTCACCCTTAAGCAGCTTACCTCACATTTATATGAATAGAGCAAATTAATATAATGTTTTTCATTTATATTTGCGGAAGATGTACACATACAGAGATGGAAATACTGTATGAGATAACAAGACAATACCAGACTATTTTATAATCCAACTGTACAATGACAAAGAGAAATGCAATGCAGTTTCAATGTAAAGATCTGGTAAATGTATCACAGTTTATTATACTGTAGCAATTCAAGATACATATAATAACAAATATAGGAACAATGACTAAATTTCTCTGTAAAATTAGAATAATGGGACTTTATGTTTTTCCTCCATCTCAAAAGGTTATGAAGTACTTCCCTGCTAGCTCTAAAACATTTTTTTCCCAAACTCCATTAAAAAACAATCAACAAAATACCATTGCAACTTACTGGCCTCTATAATCTAACACAATTTGAACCCCATGAAATTGATTAAATGATTTTCTCTAATAAAAGAAAATAGTCAAATTTTTACAAAACATACCAATTTAGAAAATAAGACATATTTTCCAGAGAAGATGACCTCTAAATAGGGATGCCATACAAAGTCAGCTATTGTTTGAATTTACTTTATCCTGATATCAACCTTTTATTCATGAATATTTTTAGTAACATTTTGAACATCTACAGGAGAAAGTTTAGTAGGGGTGCCGTTTCCATAACAACAAATGGGGCTTGAATAAAGCACAGTGCTTACTGGAAACTGTTCTTCACAGCAGGTAAAAGCAGTTATTCAAAATTACAAGCAGCGTGACACAAAAAAAAGTATATTAAAGCAAGGAGTATAAAGAATTCAACTCCATATTCAGTATGTTTAAATCATAAATCTGTACCACTCAGGAAGTAAGTTCAATAAAAAAAAATCTATAGACAAAGTGCATGTCATTCCCTAAAAAACGGCAAAACATTTGTTTCCCGTTACTTTCCAAATAAATTATTAAAACAGCCATGACAGGTGGCAGAACAAATTATATCAACTGGAATTTACTATTTTAGTTAATTGTATGCAGATAAAATCCTCTGTTTTTTATGTTTGTGGTTTTATTAATTATTTTTAAAAATGTACCCTATTTATTTGAAATGTATATTCCCAAACTACTGTACATGCCCTCTGCAGAATTTTAATGTATATACTTCAATTAACATACATGTAAATACTGTTAGTATCTACATACTGTAGAAATAAACCAGCACAATACACTACGAGAGAGAATAAAAGGATTTACACATTACTAGTTGATTTGTACAGCACAGAAATATCCATTTGCTATATAATGTAGATTATGTGAATGCAGATACAATTGGATTTCAGTATGCTCTCTGCAGATAATCTGTGTATGTGTAGTTAAATATGACAAGTTTAGAAAGGACAATGATGCAGGTCTAATTACCTGATCACCACATGCAATGAATGACACCTAAAATAGCCAGGTGTCTTATTCATACAAAATCACAAACACAAAGTGAAAAATAAGAAACAGAAAACAAGAAATAAATCCTGAAACAAAAAAAAACAAAACACTTTTTTAATTCCCAGAACTGCCAAAAAAATACATACCCAGAAAATAAAACTCACAAAGAGAATTTATATTATGACTGTAATTCTTTAAACATTGATACATGCATTGCACCCAAATCTGGCAATAATTGACTTGAATGGCAGTTAACACCCAAGTGTTTGGTGAATCCCCACATATGTGAGATGTGGGTAAGATAATACATTTGTTATTTTTGTAATTCTTACAAGTGACAAAAATGATGATGCTTCAATTTGTGCATCAATTGTTTAATAGTGTCTGAATTATTAGGTTATTTACTTTTATCTTGACTGTAATACAGTTGATGATGTTAAAATGACGATGCATAAAAATACTACAGATGTAGCAAGACACTGTCTCCGTGACCGCGCAAAACAAGTGGAAATGCCCAGAATTTCTTTGCATTTCGTGGCCCCATGACCACAGCTGATCAATGGCTGCATAATGGGCTTATGCGGCTGCCATAGTACTTTGCAGGAATACAGTACATGAATGATTGTGGTGCTAGTGTGTCTTTAATCTAAATGTAATGCAAAGTATTCTGAGGCTAATTTTACTGTAATGTACATTTTGTACTGGTCTGCATAATGTGCTGCAAAGTAACCAACCCCTTATCCCCTACACTCTTTCTAAGGAAAACTTCATATAACAAAAACTTTCAATCTTTATAAATGATGAAATATTGGAAATATATTTATTAAAGTAAATTAAAGTGATAACATGACTTGATAAAATAATACATTCTTCTTACAACATGACCTGGCTGTCTCATCTGTAACATAATCAAAAAGAAATAGATGCATTAATTACGGACTCTACTGATTTGAACACTGCTGCACAGTATGATATATATCTCTCTGCATTGTTTAAATGTCCCGGTCACATGGACCCTGATGCGAGACATTTAAAAATGGCAGAGATACTGGCAGCAAATACCAGGGCCTGTAACTCAGGAAGCAAGGGGTCCTCGAAGCTGAAATTCATCTTGTTCAGCTCCGGAGATTCCCTGCTTCAATACTGTGTTATTAAAATAAAATAAAAGCCACGCGATTTCCTGTTAGAGGTGTGCAGGGAGAGTGACTGATTCTTTCTACTCTCAATGGGCACCTCTTGCAGACTGATGCAATCCGGTAGGATTCACACAGCGGGAGTCCCATTCAGAATCAGGAAGCCCCCGCTGTGTTAATCCTGTTTGGCAGGAAACACATGCAGAGATACTGTCAGGTAATGTTATGTAATCTTTATTTTTCCAATACCCCAACATTCTATGACACTCAATGGGCCTCATTCTAGTAGCTTTGATAACTTCGCTGCTATCTCAAACGGTTTGGCATGTTCCCACCAAACGATTTGTCATTTGTGTTATCACGGTATTCATAAACAATCTGAAACCATCTCAAATCGTGAGGTACAGTAGGAAAATGTCAATACCAATAAGGATACCAATGGGAACCACTATGGTAATGAAGGGGTTAACCACTCCTGTTACCCACGAAGAAGCCTAACCACTCTTGGAGCAACTACCCCCTTCACCCAATCCCTCTACCTGCAAGAAACATTAAATTACAACAACCCACTACCCACATACTCTACCCCATTCAACCCCCCTCAACACATACAGTACAATAATGGGCAAACTACTGTTATTGCGTATTTGCCCATTAAAAATAAAACATTATCCAGCCAGCATAAAGTAAACAAAAGTTCTACTTACACCTGCCAGGATGAATGCCGTCCTCATCACTGTCCTCTGAGTCCATTTCCTCCATGGGCAGCAACAGTACAAGCAAAAACAAACTAATGGCCACTAATCCCTTAGTCACCTTATCGGTTAGTAACCACTATAGTAAATAAGGGGTTACCCCCCCTCTCCCACTACCAATGTGGGAGGCCTAACCACCCTCCCCAGGAAAACTACCCCACCCTCAACCCATTGATTGGCACAGGGGTACATCATGCCACATAATATGGGCATACGTTGCCACTATGGCATACAATGGACAATCTAAAAATAAAACCAGCTCCAAAAAGACACAACAATTAATAAAACCAGCACCAAAAATACACAGCAATTAAAAAAACAATGACCAAGAATACACAACAACAAAATAAACCATGAACCAAAAACACAAAGCACTAAAAAAAACAATCACCAAAATACACAATTAAACAAACAAGCAACAAAAATCACTATTAAACAAACTAATGACCAAAAAAAACACAAAAACAAACCAAGCATCATAAATGCACATTAAAGAAAAACAAGTACCAAAAATACAGAATTAAAAAAAAAAAAAATACACGATAAAAAAAACACAAAAAATACATAACAATAAAATTTAAAAAAGCATTTGCAAAAAAATACATTATTTGTCACTGTATTTATCTATATCCCTAAAGAAGCATATATAAACACATTGGTAGTCAATGGGCAGTCTCAAATAAAAATATGCAATGATAAAAAATACAATCAATGTTTTTCTATTGATGTCTTAACCATCCGATTCCAAGTCCAGCAGCAACCTCTTCATCCTCGAAGCAATGCTCCTCAACTTCTGGTAAATCCTTCTTCTTTCTTCTCTATCTTCATCTGTACATTGTAATCCAATAGGCGGATGTTGTCTCATCTGCTTCTAAAGGTCAAATTAGACGGGACAAGCCTTATATAAGGCCTGTGATGTCACTTTTGAGTGTCAGGTGGTACAGCCTCAATCCGATGCATGCTGTACGATATGACAGGGTTCTTTTTTTTTTTAATGATGTGATTTCATCTTTTAGAGAGGTACATCACATCCTTAAAACAAAATTGCTGCCATCACATGGTACTGGAACCAATCAGATTGTGAGATATACCATGTGAGGCATCACATGGTACATCCCCAATCCGATTGGTTTAAGTACCATGTGAAATCTTTCATTTTTTTAAAAAGGATATGACATCATCTTAAAGGGATGATGTCACATCCTTTTTTTAAAAATGGCTGCCACCAAACCAAAAAATGGCTGCCACCACATGGTACTTCAACCAATCGGTTTGGGGGTGTACCACATGGTATATCAATCAGATGCATGAAAAGTACATTTTAATTTTCACATCCTACTCTCAAATACCATCTCGCCACCCTTGGGTCACCTTATCTGTTATAAACTCGGTATTTCAGACCCCTGATGAGATTATCGGAGCTACTAGAATAGCGTGATCTTATCAATGTGGCGCTATTTTGCTTTTTTCAGCTCCCGCTCAGTATGTTTGATCAGGAACGAGGCCGCTCGGGAAAATGCACTTCCCGAACAAGTTTGGCAAGCTATTTCTGAATAGCAAACTGGCCAAATCATTTGGCTCGATGAGTTAGATGTCAAACATACTAGAAATGGCAACATATACGTTTCAACCAGGTTATCCAGAAATATGCGTGCACAAAAATTCAATGACAAACATATGCATTTCAACTAGGTCCAATAGATATGTGCAGAAATTTAATGATAACAATAGTAACACACGCGTTCTATACCACACATGTATGGTCATTTGTGTACTACACGACTGTATTTCTTCTTGATTATTAATATAAAACATTCTCTCTTTACAGATGAAACTGTCTGAGAGCCAGATCGAAGAAGATGCTGATTGAAAAAGATTGTACATTTGGAAGAAGAGCAAATAAAGAAGAACAAATACATTTGTATTATTGTGTTTTTCATAAAGTCATTTACTATCATCTAATTAAAATTATTTCATATTTTAAAATAATTTTTTGTTATCTGAAGATTTTAGAGGAAAAGGGGTGGGTTACATTTAAATACCATTACAGTAGAGGCAACGTTTATTCTAACATTTGCCGTAAACTAGCCGGGTTACATTCTGGGTATGTGCTGGGTATGTGCTGGGTATGTTCTGGGCTAGTTTGAGGCACGTTTAAGGCATTTCTGCATTGACTAACGACCCATAGGATTAACACAGCAGGGATCCCTGGCATTCCAATTCAGTTTGAATGGAACTGCCAGGGACCCCCGCTGTTAATCTGATAGGTCATTAATCAATGCAGAAATGCTGGGGCTAGTTTAAGGAAAGTTTAAGGCATGTATTCAGAATGTTCCTGGGTGTTTCCTGGGTTTTTTGGGGAATTGCCACTGGTTTTTGTTCGAATAAGAGTTGCCTCTACTGTATATCATATCGTATCATATGAAATGAACGGGAGTAAGGGACCGGTTACATTACATTTAGATTTTGAAGACACACTAGCACACTAGTGCCTACTACTACTGTTGCGGCAGCTTTTATTCTTACAAATCACCGGCTTTTACCTGGCTTGTTCCTGGAATGCCACGCTGTTCACCTGGAGCATGCCGTGCTCCTTTTGCCGTCCCAGCCAGGGTCATGCCCGGCTGACGCGCGGTTGATGGGTTTATTGATAATGGTTCGGATTTAAATAGGCTGCAATGCTTTGCGTGTCCGCCAGATGGCAGAAATTCATGAATTGTAATGCGCCGAATCAGTAATGTGTCGGCTTGCAGGTGTTTCGTTTAAAAAAGATACTGTTCCACAGTGTGCCATTGTAACTTGGCCTTGGCCTTGAGACTGAAGGAAGAGTTGCCAAAATATATCAATTTAGGCTTTTCATATTAAAGAAAGACAAAGACCAGTTTCAGTTTGTGTTACACTATTCTGCACAGACCCACCATGAGTGTTCAAGTGCAGCCTGCTTTCCAAAAACCTGACAGAAGCTACGCGTATTTGATATGGGCCGCGATTAATGCAACAGAGGATAAGATGGCAACAGTTGCTCAAATTTATCAGTATTTTATCGAAAACTATGACTTTTACAAATTTTCGCCAACTCCTCATACGTGGAAGCGTGCAGTAAGGAAAAGGTTATGTAGTGACCCCTGTTTTCACCATATTGAGCCCCAATTTGTTGGCGGGTATTGGTGTGTATCACCGGGTTTTTCCCGTATCTATGATCATGGAGGTGGCAAAAGGCAAAGGGTCGTGTTAAAACCAACTAAGAAGCGACAGTCGCTGCCAAGCAATGCACCAGCACCAGCACCGGCTTCCAATGACGGTCCCACTGTCAGTGACAACCCTGAGCCTGAGCTTGAGGCTGAGCTGGATTTGGCGTGCAGTTTTGATGAAGCTTGCATGTACCTAAGCGATTTCCAGCCTCACCTGCTGACTACAGGTGGACTAGTCCCGCTGCCAACTATCGACGTGGATGATGAAGAAAGCTGGACTGGCAGTTGACCGGCGCCAGCGCAAGCTGAATGGGAAATTCAATGGTGAGTACTGTCTTGTTGCCGTATTATTTTGGTGGGGCTGGCTGGGCACTTCTTTAGGGGGCTGACCATTACTGTACATTAAAACTTTTCTTTTTTTTTCTCAGAAAAGAAAATGGCTAATGGGGGGATTTCGATGGATAATATTGTACTGTATGCTGATGTTTACCGGCCGTACAGTATATTGTGTAATAAACCCGAATAAATAAAACTATGCATTTATTCTACATATTCAGTATCGTTTCATTATGTGTCTTCCACAGTATACTGTACAGTGGTATACAGTGCCTAACATCTATGGGCAAAAAGAATTTTATTCCTAGGTGCCCTAGAACAGAAGTTCCCACGCCAATTGCCCGTGAACTTGACCGCGGCCCTAAGTAGTTCCCACGCCAATTGCGCAAATATAATGTAAAATAACCCGTTCTGTGGGTCTGAGCGGGTTGAAATTTACCTGGTCCTCATGCGGGAGGACCCTTGCCATAGTGGCAAAATATCAGCCTTCCAAGACCCCCGGAACCGGAGGTACCAAAAGACAGTTTAAAAGCACATTACCAAAGTGGCTTTTTTTCTGCCATGCAAGTCAATGGCAGAAACCTAAACTTTAACATCACCCTGACTCCGTTCTGTTGCCTCTAGAGGGTCGCAATTTGCCATGCAATCCTGCCGCAACTAGGACTACATGGGCACCGAATCTGAGCCCTCTAGCTGTTGTGGGTTCCAGGTTTCTGCTCATTCTGACTTAGCCGGTTCAAAGCTTTCTCCGCCCGCCATTGCGCTCAATGGTAGGACCCTCCTCGCCGGCGTGACCCTTTCTCATCGCCATTACTGCTCGGACCCTGTTGGGGTCAAGTGAGGGGGTTCCTAACATCTAGGGGCAAAATGAATTTTATTTCTAGGTGCCCTAGAACAGAAGTTCCCACGCCAATTGACCTTTTTCCCACGCCAATTGTCGTAGTTCCTACGCCAATTGCGCGACCAGGCAGTAAAAAAACAGTGCAGCAAGCCTCTACATTTGTTACAATGGCAAAGGAGCAAATGGAAACAATGTGAGGCAATTCAACATGTTCTTTTATTGGTGGAGTCAGTACAAAAACATTTATTTACAAATACTGTACAATGTTGAAGCATTTTAATTAACATCTCCTTTATTAAAGAAACCCAGTACTGTATACAGTACAGTACAGTGGGATGGTGCGCAACACTGTCAGTCAGACCTGCACCAGTTCACTCTTAGAGGGCAGCAAACAGGGCAGGTTTTCAGGGCAACATTGAAAACCGTGCCTGTTTGCGGCCCTCAGGGACTGGAGTTGTGCATGTCCTGTGAAAAAAAACACACAACAACATCTCCTTTTTTTTAAGTACAGCAGGTACTGTAGGGCAAAACATGTAGAGTACAATACAGTTCAGCACAACAGTATGGTCTCACTGACAGTCCTCCACATTGTCCATCCATGGCCGATTCCTTGCATGGCGCAAAACGCCATTAATGCAGTCTCTAACGCCTTTCATTACAGGATCTGTAACTGTATAAAAGCGCCGCAATTCTTCCACAATGTTTTTCCTTAAATTGGCAGGAAGGGCCTTTTTTACGCGATTCCCATCGTAGTTCACTTTGAACACCCACTCGCAGTACAACGTGTAGGGAACATGGTGCTTAAAAATGATCAAGGCATACTTGTGGGGTACACCAGCACTCATCACCCTATACTTCTCCCTAAGCGCCGCTGTCAGATCGCGCAGGGTGATGTCGGGCACTGTTTCGATGCGAGCGGGTGTAGGTCTTTTGGGAGAGGGTGTGCTTGTGGCGACGGGCGATGGTAGGATGTCTGGGAGGAAGCTTTCCTCCGGTCTTGGTCGCCGTGTTGTGTCCTGGCGTGGTCTTGACGGGGTTGTCATGTCCTCCTCAACGGCATACATGTACACTACATCTTGTGGTGGAGGGGGGCGCTTGGTGATGGAAGGGGGTCGAAGGTCCCATTCATCACATCCATGTCATTCTCCTGCTCTGGCGTTGGGGAAACAGGCGCATTAGCACCAAGCAAATAATGTATGCCCGCAATGTCAGCCTCTATCTTCTTCATCCTTTGATCCATCCGTTGCTCCATTTGTAGCATCCGTTGCTCCACATTTAACATTGTCTCCAGAAGCAGATCTATCTTTGCCAGCACAATAGAATTCCCGGGGAGATCCACACTTATCCCATTCAGCATCCGGTCCAACGAGCTGCTTCTTGTGCATGGCGTCTGGACATCTGGGGGGATGGGTGCAACGGACGATGAGATGGGGGTTCCATGTACAGAAGCGGCATCGATGGAGAGTGGAGGAAGTGACCTGTGGATACCCGGTAGAGGAGAAGCGGTAGCATCGAAGAGGGATGGAGAAGGTGACCTTTGGATTTCCAGGCGAGAAGCAGAGTCGTCTAAGAGCAAAGGAGAAAGTGACCCGTGGATTTCAGAGGCAGCAGCGTCGTCAGATGGAACCGGAGAAGATGGGGGTGGAGAAGACGGGATGAAGATTTCTGGGACAGCTAAAGCAGAGTCATCGAAGCATATGGGAGGAAGTGGTCTGCGGATTCGATGGGTTGGCTGTCATTCGTTTTGTGTCGAGAGTACATCACCGTATATCTTCTTCACATAATGAGGCTTACGTCTAAGAAAACCCTAAACCTTTGGGGTCAGCAGAAGGTTTTCTTTATTGGCCTTAGCCTTTCACTTTTGCCTTGGCATGGAAACGGCAACCGCCTTTCGCTTTTTCAGCATGACAGGCATGGCAGAGGTGAGTGGGTTCTTGCGTCCATAGAACCGGGGATGCTCCATGGAAGCAGGTGGCACAATGCAGTACAGTATCTGGACAAGGGCAAGCTCAGATAAAGATCCTGGAGTGGTGGTCTATGCAAAGTGTGTGACCTTTTATGCATGGCGGCCAGGTACAGGTGTTGAAAGTGGGCGTTTGAGTCATTACCGTATAAATACACCATCCATTTTGTGTATTGACTGCACATAGAATACACATCGACTAAACATCGAATATACATTCTTGTGTTTGTATTTCTTTCTACTCGCAGTAATGCCTGTTAAAAAGATTTCAAAGGATCTCAGAATGCGAATTAAGGAGATGTACAGGAGCGGACACCGAATTGCTGCTATCCAACGCTGGTTAGCTACTTCTGACCTCGTTGTGCCATTAACCACCGTGAGCTATCATGCACAAGGAAAAAACAGAGACCGGAAAAAGGCACCAAGGGTAACAAACGCGTAAGTATATTTATAAAACTTAACAAAAAAAATATAGAAAACTGTACTGTACATCTACAGTACAGTTCTGTATCTACTGTAACACTGTTGTTATTTCTGTTGATTTATATTACAACATACTGTACAGTAGTTTGTCTATTTATATTTATAGTATAGCAGTATACATTTTTTGTATATTTCAATTAATCTTACAACGGTATATACTGAATAGGATGTACTGTATATTTATATTTATATTACAACAGTATATTTATTTTGTATATTTATATTTATAGTACAACAGTATATATATTTTGTCTATTTATATTTATAGTACAGCAGTATACATTATTTGTATATTTCAATTAATCTTACAACGGTATATACTGAATAGGATGTACTGTATATTTATATTTATATTACAACAGTATATTTATTTTGTATATTTATATTTATAGTACAACAGTATATATATTTTGTCTATTTATATTTAATTTACAGTATATTACAACATTACATTTATGTACATTTGATATTGCTGCATATTAATAAAACAATATAATTTCTTTACAATGTAGGGAGACAACTGTTCTGGTGGACAAAATAAGTGAGGAGAATGATGAGAGGAGTACATTAAGGGTTAAAAACACTCTGCAGGAAAAGCACAATCTGACTGTATCCGAGAGCAGCATAAAGAAGATGAGACGCAGCATTAGATGGAAATATGGACGTGTGAGGTTAGTACTGGAAAGTACAGGAGGTAAAAGTGTTGTTTCGCAAACTGTACTGCACTGTGCCGCAAAAATTTTTTATTCCTTGTCATTACAGAGTGTACCCCATGATACGGGACGCAAACAAAATCAAAAGAGTGCTCCAGGCCCAGGCATGGATCGACAGCGGGGAGACTTTCCAGGATTGCATCTTCACTGATGAGTCTACTGTGTCGCTGGAGAGATTTGCACGATTTGCGTTCCACAAAAAAGGCCGCTTATCTTTGAAGCCGCGGCCAAAACACCCTGTGAAGCTGCATGTGTGGGGTGCCATCTCTAGGCGTGGACCGGGATGCATTGTCATCTTTGAAGGTAAAATTTATCAAATATTATATCGCCTAATGCACTGTACTTGACTAGTGTTGCCTTACCGAATGCACTGTACTGTACTATTGTGCAGTTTTTTGAGCACTTTTCTTTTCTTGCTATAGGAATCATGAATAAAGCTTTCTTCCAAGACAACATTGTGCCCAAGATAGTGCAATACATTACACGCGACTTCCCCAATACTCCTCAAACTAAAACTAAGCAGCCAATGTGGACCCAACTTACTACAATCTAGGTTCCTACGACTTGGTGCCCCAGCCATTGCCAAACCAATTGCGTCCATAGTCAATTCTATCCTGTCTGCAGGCCATATCCCTAATACCTGGAAAACTGCCAGAGTTGTCCCAATCTTCAAAAGTGGGGACAAAAACACTGTCTCAAACTACAGGCCAATCTCCACAATTCTCCCAATTCTATCCAAAGTTATGGAAAAATGTGTCCACTCCCAATTAAGCGATTTCTACACCAAGACAAATTTCCCTAGCCAATTCCAGTCTGGGTTTCATCCCAAACACTCCACCGTAACTACCCTGCTAAAAGTTTGCAATGAAATCCAGTGTGGAATGGAACGGGGACAACTCACTGGTGCAGTATTCCTAGATTTTGCAAAGGCTTTTGACACAGTCGATCATGTTATCCTGCTTAACAAACTCCAGAGCTCTGGAATAGGGAAACATGCTTTAAACTGGTTTCAGTCCTACATATCAGGAAGATCCCAACATGTGTCCATCTCAGGCTCTAACTCCAACCCCCTGGATATCACCTGTGGTGTCCCCCAAGGCTCTGTTCTGGGGCCCCTACTCTTCTCAGTGTTCATTAATGATCTTCCCACAGCTTGTAAGGAAGCCTCAATACACATGTATGCAGATGACACAATCCTATATGCACACAGCCATAGCCTCTCTGACCTTCAACACATACTTCAGTCTGACTTTTTGAGACTCGAAAACTGGATTTCCCAAAACAAACTGTTTTTAAACACTGACAAGACTGTAACAATGGTATTTGGGACCAAGACTAAGTTTTTAAAGCTTCCAGTGACTGAGCTCCTGATTAGAACCAACGCTAACATCACCCTAACACCTGTCACTAGTTTTAAATACCTGGGCTTATGGTTTGACTCCCACTTAACATTCGGGATGCACATTGATACCCTGACAACCAAGACCTATGCCAAACTAGGGGTACTTTACAGGAACAAATCCTCCCTAAGTCTCCTGGTCAGAAAGCGTATTGCACAGCAGATGCTAATGCCAATTATTGACTATGGAGACATAGTATATGACTCGGCTCCTCAAACCCACCTTAGCAAACTTGACACCCTCTACAATTCAATTTGTCGTTTTGTTCTCCAATGCAACTACAACACACATCACTGCGAAATGCTCAAAGAACTAGATTGGTCATCACTAGAGTCTAGGCGCAAAGTTCACCTTTCCTGTCTCACCCTCAAATACTTTCTGGGCAAGCTACCCAGCTACCTGAAAAAGCTCCTCACCCCTACCACATGCAGCACCTATCACCTGAGATCAGACTCCAAAAGACTATTCATGGTCCCAAGACTCAACAAAGTATCCGGACGTTCCTCCTTCTCCTTCCGTGCACCCCAAAACTGGAACAACCTACCAGAGACTCTCGTATCCACCACCAGCTTAAGTTCTTTCAAATCTAAGGCTGTCTCACACTTTAATCTGGTCTGTAACTGTTTCATACGCTCATAATATATATTTTCTTTAACTGTGCACGCAATGTTTTGTATACAATGTATACCTTGTTCATTTATGTAACTGTACTTGTAACCATGTATTATTTGTTTTACTCTGTGCCCAGGACATACTTGAAAACGAGAGGTAACTCTCAATGTATTACTTCCTGGTAAAATATTTTATAAATAAATAAATAAATAATATATAAATATAAATGAAAAGAAACAGTTCATTAAATGTTTAAAGCCTCAGCTATGAACTCCAGATGCACTTGACCTTCCCTATCTGGACTCCTAAATAATAATGCAATTTTTACTACCAATGTGTCTGTAAACTTCCCAAATAAAGATGGGTGAATCTGTCTCAATCCTTTCTGTAGATTATCCTGGGCTTTCCCAGTAAAATCAAAAATGTGGCATGAAATCCGCTGTCTGAATACTTGATTGTAAATCAATCCGGATTCTTCAAAATCTGTTGCTAGGCTCACAGGTTTTAAATAATCAGTTGATGGATTCAACTTAAATCTGTATCCCTGGAATGTCTTAATTGTACAGTCATTAATACTTAATTATATACTCCTCTCATAAAAAAATATTTTTACGGACTAGAATTCCATTTGTTAAATTCTGACTCTGTTTCACAGATTCAGATTCCATTTGATAGATTCAAATTCCGTTTGCCGGTTCAGACTCAGAATCCGTCTGAAAAGATTTTAAATTAAATGATAAAAAAAATTAATCTGCCTTTTAAAACTGACAAATCTGCAGTAGATTCGAATTCCATTGGAACTTTTGCCCCTCTCATCTTACAACATATAGTAACAATTAGATTATAAACTATTGGGGGCAGAGTATTCTTCAGCCTTATGTTTTTATTTACTGTGCACTTATTCCTATTGATTGTCATTTAAATTATTTACCTCCTATTGAATTGTTATAAAGCATTGTGTACATGGTTGACACTATATAAATGACATGTTTCTTGGAATTTGGAATATATATTTTTAAATGTAATATGTTTTATTTTGTGCACGTTTTTTTTAGCTTGCCCATTTATTGCTATAGTGGCATATTATATGGGCATGTGTACCACTGTGCCAATCAATGGGTAGTAGGGGTGGTGGGTGAGGTTAGTTGCCCGGGGGAGGGTGGTTAGGCCTCCTGGGTGTGTAGCAGGGGAGGAGGGTTAACCCCTTAATTACTCTAGTGGTTATTATCTGCTAAGGCGATTAAGGGGTTAGTGGCAAGTAGATTGTATTTTGTATTGTTAAGCTGCTGCCAACGGAGGACAAGGACGGTGATGAGGACGAGGGCTGCCTTCATCCTAGCAGAGGTAAATGCAAATTTTATTTACTTCATGCTGGCTGGGTTATGTTTTAATTTAAATGGTGCAATGCACCATTATCCATATCTGGATAATAGTAATTTTGCTCATTAATGTACTGTATGTGTTGGGGTTGGAGAGGAGGGGGGTGTATTTATTTTTTAATGTATTTCACTGTATTTAAATTTTATTTTTTGAATGGGTAAAAGTGCTATTAGCCAGCTTTGGTTAATAGCACTTTTACCCATTCCTGTTGTTACAGGGGGCAGTTGCCACGGAAGGGTGTTTAGGCCTTGCTGGAAGGTAACACGAGGGGTTACCCCCTCATTACCTTGGTGGTTGTAACCACTAAGGTAATGAAGGAGTTAACTTCTACTGCCACCATCCCACAAGGCCTGAACACCAATCCTGGGGCAACTACAAGCTTCACCCACCCCCTGTACCAACAACTATGCAGTGCCTTCTTTTTAACTGTTTCATTACCTTAGCGGCTGCAAAATATTTTCTGCAGACCACCCGGAGCCCCCCAGACACCCATGGGGACCACCCGGAGATCCCTAAATACCCGTGGGGGACCACCCAGATGCCCACAGGGACCGCCGGACACCTGCAGTGACCATGCGGAGATCCCTAGAAACATGCTGGGACCACCTGGAGATCCTTAAATAACTGCAGGGACCATCCGGACACCCGCAGATACCTATGGGGAAAACACAAAGATCCCCGGACACCCGTGGGGACAAACCGGAGACCCCCAGACATCCATGGGGACACCCAGAGATCCTGTGGGGAGACCCACGCTGACCCCCGGGGATCTCCCAGACACCAACAGGGATACCTGAAAACCTGTGGTGACCCCCAGACAGCCGTGTGGACCCACCGAATACAACTTGACACAAACAAGGAACACCCAGAGGTCCACAGGGACCATCGTGGACCCCCTGGACACCTGCGGGAACCCTGAAAACTGTGGGGTACCCAATGGTGAACTGTCGGAGACCAATGGGGACCAACCTGCGCCCCCCCAAGCACCCATGGGGACCACACAAAGATCCCCAAACATCTATGGGAAAACCCTTGGACTTCCACAGGGATACCCTGGACACCCACGAAGACCACACAGAGGCCTGCAGGGATAGTTGGACACCTGCAGGGACAACACAGAGATCCCTGGGCACCCACAGGGAACACTTATACACCAGGGGGGACCACCCTGACATCCCCAGACACCTGCGGGGTCAACCGGAGAACTCTGGACAACCCACAAGGACCACCCAGAGACCCCTTGACATCTGTGGAGAACACCTGGAGACCCCCGGACACCCACAGATACCATCAATAGATCCCTATACACTCACGTGGACCACCCCTGGACCCCTGGACACCCGTGGGACCACCAAGATGCCTGCAGAGACCCCCCAGACACATGTGGTAACCTACAGGGACCACCCAGAGGCACGTTGGGACCAACTGGGACCCTCCGGACACCTGCAGGGATCCATGGAGACTGTGAGGACCCCTGGACACCCATTGGGACCCCCCGGAGACCCGTGGGGATCACCTAGAGGCCCACGGGGACCATGGGGACCCCAGGAGACACCCAGACACCCACAAAGACCACCTAGAAGTCTGCGGATCTGGTATCAATCCGGTGCAGATTCAAATAAATAAAATGCTTTAATGCATATTGCAATATTTTTAGCACCAACCTTTAGCTGGCTACAAAATATTGCATGATTTTGAAGTTCTATAAGCTTATCACTATTTAGTGAATAGCATTTACTGGCAAAAATAGGTGATTTTGCCCTTTTTTTCGCTTTTTGAATAACTTTTTCCCTCAGGGTGGTTAAAGGTCGTTAAAAAAGCCATTAGAGCGCAATACTGCACTGTTATCACTGTTTAGTGAATAGCAAACATGCAGTTTGGTGCTATAAGGGCATTTATCATGCATTAAACCACTTACCACTGTATAGTGCATAGGCCCAAAAATCTTCTGAGGCATTTTCTAAAAAAAAATATTTTCCAGCCTGATGTAAAAATGTAATTAGAGAGGGATTCATTTGAATATAGGACACGCCGAGGAGGGTGGGTTTAATTTGGTCCGATGTTGTTAAAAATTATTTATTTGGGATGTGAAATTAGAATTCCACAGAAGAGTCTTTTATGCCAACAAGGCACGTGAATTTCCATATTTCAATTTCCATGACTCCTGGAGTGATGTGATATTTTTAAGTGGTGACATACAGTTTTGATCCTGTTTATTTCATGAAACTGTCTGCAATTAATATATTGTATGTTTGTGGTAATATTATTTTTCGGTAACTAAGCACTGTACTTTTTTGTATATTAAATAAAACATTTTATAAGTACAGTTTGTGTGCTCTAATTGAACTTTGCACTGCATTTTCAGAAACATTTTGCTACAATATGTTTTTGTGTATTAATCATATTTTTCTAGTAAACCAAGAGCAAAAGCTATGCAGGTTAGACTTGAATCTATTTTTGGTGCTGACAGTGTATTGAGGTGTAGTATGACCTTTTAGGGGGAGATATTACTCATTGTATCGACCCTGCATGAAGATAAGTAAGTCAGCTAGATATCTTTGTATATTAACCTTCACATACAAAAGTCATGTGCTCAAAGGTGTGTCATTTGTGACAGTCATGATAAAGAAATGAACAAAAAGCACAGACACTAATTTTATTAGATTAGGAAAAAGACTCATTTGGGGCTGAGGTACATCATGGTTACTTACTGTATGCCAAAGATGAGAATACTTTTGTGTAATTCCTCAGTAACATCATACTGTAGCAATTAAGCAATTTCATGTTAGGAGGCTTTAATACTATACAAATTGAACATGTTTAAAAGGTTATGAGGGTAATTAATAATATAGCTATACGGCATTTACTATAAACCTTGCTGTTACATTTGCACAGTGGCTAAAAATGAAGACTGCAATTTTGCCTACTAAAATCACCCAAAAAAGGACATCTGTGAGAACACGCTGTGAGATAAAGGCAGGGAAAGAGAATAAACAACTGAAGGTGAAGCAAGCCAAACCAAAGACCAAGTCCTTGATAGGGGATAAGGACATTGGGAGGCAAGACCCTGGCCCTATGCCAGTATGCACTGATACTGCTGTACCAGAAGAAACAAGCTTTGATTGCACAGAACTTTTGTTCAGTCAGAGCATTGCCTTGACTTCTAATTTTGAGCAGTGCATCACCTTACCACACGCCTTGGACCAGAAACTGGAATTTAATATCCTCCCAGAGGCCTCTCCAGAGAAATCTTGTAAGGAAGAAAGCTTTACGGTAGCTTCTTGGGACAATGATGTGGAAACTTCAATGCAGGTTATCTCCAATTCTGCGGCAAAGAAAAGATAAAACAGCTAAGACAGAAATGGGACTACCAACTTTGGAGAAAACCAGCGTGACTGCAGTCTACTGCTATTTGACCAGTATGTCCCCATAACACCTCTGCAATGACCCAGGAATATTCACAAAACTTCAATGCCACCATTGTGAACCCATGGCCCACAGCACTCCTGAGAATACAAAACCTGAAAAGAGCCCTGCATGGAAAGTCAGAACTGTTCTTTCCCTGGGGGAATCATTGCAAGACATTCTCTTGTCACTACATTTTTGAATATTCAAATAAATAAATTGTTACAGCACAGCAAAAGGAAGGTAATTTATGTGCCCAGCTGCAGGGACCACCCGGACACCCGCAGATACCTATGGGGAAAACACAAAGATCCCCGGACACCCGTGGGGACAAACCGGAGACCCCCAGACACCCATGGGGACACCCAGAGATCCTGTGGGGAGACCCATGCCGACCCCCAGGGATCTCCAAGACACCAACGGGGACACCTGGAAACCTGTGGCGACCCCCTGGCAGCCGTGTGGACCCCCTGAAGACACTTTGACACAAACAAGGAACACCCAGAGGTCTACAGGGACCACCGGGGACCCCCCGGACACCTGCGGAAACCCTGACAACTGTGGGGACCCCCATGGGGAACCCTCGGAGACCAATGGGGACCACCCTTCACCCCCGAAGAACCCATGAGGACCACCCTGACATCTCCATACACCTGCGGGGTCCATCGGAGAACTCTGGACACCCACAGGGACCACCCAGAGACCCCTGGACATCTGCGGGGAACACCTGGAGACCCCCAGACACACATAGGGACCACCAATAGATCCCTGTACACTCACGTGGACCACCCCTGGACACCCGTGGGACAACCTAGATGCCTGCAGAGACCCCCCAGACACATGTGGTAACCTACAGGGACCACCCAGAGGCCCATTGGGACCAACGGGGACCCTCTAGTCACCTGCAGGGATCCATGGAGACTGTGGGGACCCCTGGACACCCATTGGGACCCCCCGGAGACCCGTGGGGACCACCCAGAGGCCCACGGGGACCAGTGGGGACCCCAGGAGACCCCCAGACACCCACAAGGACCACCTAGAGGTGGGGATCTGTGCAGATTCAAATAAATAAAATGCTTTATTTATATAAAAGGAATCCTGTGCAGATTCAAATAAATAAAATGCTTTTATGCATATTACAATATTTTTAGCACAAACCATTAGCTGGCTACAAAATATTGCAAGATTTTGAAGTTCTATAAGGTTATCACTATTTAGTGAATAGCATTTACTGGCAAAAATAGGTGATTTTGCCCTTTTTTTCGCTTTTTGAATAACTTCAATAACTTCAATGCAGGTTATTCTCCAATTCTGCGGCAAAGATAAGATAAAACAGCTAAGACAGAAATGGGACTACCAACTTTGGAGAAAACCAGTGTGACTGCAGTCTACTGCTATTTGACCAGTATGTCCCCATGACACCTCTGCAATGACCCAGGAATATTCACAACACTTCAAATGCCATCATTTAGAACCCATGGCCCACAGCACTCCTGAGATTACAAAGCCTGAAAAGAGCCCTGCATGGAAAGTCAGAACTGTTCTTTCCCTGGGGGAATCATTGCAAGACATTCTCTTGTCATTACATTTTCGAATATTCAAATAAATAAATTGTTACAGCACAGCAAAAGGAAGGTACATTTATGTGTCCAGCTGATTTTTTAGCAACGTTTTAATACAAGCTATACAAGACTTGGGCGCACAATGTGGATAATGAAAAGTCAAGGGGAAAGAGAGCTCTACCACTAAAACTAAGAAGAGAGATTATATCATACAATATTACTGTATGTCTCTAATTCTTTTAATAAAAAAATGTTAAATATTTATGTTTTTTTATAGAGTAACTTTGTGAAAAGAAGAGAGATCACTAGGTCACCTAATAACATTAAGGAATTATATATTGTGATAGTTCTTACTGCAATCACTAAGTACCTTCTGTATTAAATGTGCATGTACAAGTGTCTTTTTGAGTTAGAAGGGCAAAGGAGCCAAACTTATCCCATTAATTAAATAGGATAAAAACAGAAAGCAAATAGAAAATAGCAAATAGGTACAGTACATAATCAGTTGTGTGAAAAAGAAAGTACACCCTCTTTGAATTCTATGGTTTTGCATATCAGGACATAACAGCAATCATCTGTTCCTTAGCAGGTCTACAAATTAGGTAAATACAACCTCAGATGAACAACAACACATGACATATTACACCGTGTCATGACTTATTTAACAAAAATAAAGCCAAAATGGAGAAGCTTGCATATATATGTGCTCAAAGCTGTGACCATGCAGCAAGCTTAAGCCTAAGGGACCATGTAAAATGGTTATGAGGCAAAAAAGTGACACTGTGTGCTCATTTGCATGTCATTTCCCAGAATCCTTGCTGCAGTGGAAGTGCTGTATGCTGGGTGATAATGGGGAAAGGCGGGGTTGCAGACCTGCCTAAGACAGCAGATGAGCATACAGTATATTTGCATATTGCTTCCTGTGGAGGTTTTTTGTACTTTTTTTACTCACCTAACTTAACTCAGTATTATGGTTAGCCTATCCCATAGCCTCTTCTTGCATTCCCAGTAAAATCAACCCCACATGATGAGCCCATCAAGGTCGAAACAGCTGTCTGTGGGTGGTTTTCTGGGTATGCACCTTAACCCTGGCTGTGCTCAAAAGTGTGACCATGCAGCAAGCTTAAGCCTATAGGGAACCATGTTAAAAATGGTTATTGAGGCAAAAAGTGACACTGTGTGCTCATTTGCATGTCATTTCCCAGAATCCCTTGCTGCAGTGGAAGTGCAGTATGCTGGGTGATAATGGGGAAAGGCGGGGTTGCAGACCTGCCTAAGACATGCAGATGAGGATACAGCTATATTGCATATATATATATATTATAATAATTATAAATATATATAGATATATATATATATATATATATATATATATATATATATATGTGTTATTATATATTATGTTATGTATTTTAACTATTTTTAACTATTTGATCCCTTATTATGGACGGATGGCTGCTAAGTATGATCTAAGGAACACAGTAAATAGTCTTATTACCATATAACAAACAGAACGTGAAAATCTTATGTATTAAAACTGGAATATGTATATAGTATATGTGCTGCCTGTATACATAATTGAGTTCTGTACCACAAGGGTATGTGACTTAAGGCACGTTTCCCTCTGATTTGTCCTTCAGTTACAAATCTGAGTTACTGGTATGGCTACCTGCTGGTGGAAACTTTAACCCTACACCAGCCAGAAGTCAAAACTTTAGTATGTTGTCCAGCATTTACCAGAGCAAGGGACTTAAAAAAAAGTTGACTAATGATTTGCATACTGATGTACTAATCTACTGATGTAGTAATTTATTATAATAAATGCTACATGAATGTGTACCCTCTATTAATATGTGCTCCATATCTTTTGACATACAGTATTAGTCTGTCCCCACTATGAAAAGGCTTCTACTACTATAGAACACATACTAAAACCACAAATGTAACTGCTAAACTAAATGTGCTCAAAAACTAAAATAGTAATAAATTGAATAAATCGGTTACTCATGGATAAAAGTGTATGCTAATAGTGTAATTAAATGTTTACAACAAGGAAATACTATTTATCAAAAAACAATACATTGTACTTATTGTCCTGTGTGAAAAAATATTTTTATAAATGTAAAGAGCACAATATTTATCAAATAAGCGTTCCACGATAGGTGCTGCTTCTTCAAAAAGGTTCAGTTTGATCTCTGTGACATTGAAAAATGTCCCTAAAAAACAAACAAAACAAAAATAGTACCATCATTTATTATTGAATGTAAAAAATTATAAATTGGCATAAAAAAACTTGAGGTATCCCACTCAAAAATTACTATATAATATGTGCATGGTTGAGCTATGTTAGCAACAAAAAACAAAAATGCCCAAAGCTACTTTTAATGTGACAAAAATACACAGTGCAATACCTATATATCTCTTGTTAAAGGGTAATTTAGTTTAACCCTTTGACCAACGCGTCTTAAGCCTGCTGCCACTTACAAGGCATGACCGTAGCAGGTCCTAACACTCACCTGGGTTAAAATTCTTACAGTATTTACCTGTATAATTACAGGAAGAATGATCACATCTGTCATAACCTGGCAAAATGTAACTAACCTGCCAACTTGGAAAGTGGTGAGGGGCAAGCTTAAACCTTAGGGGGAGGGGCCACTACCCTCCCATAAGCAGCCGAGACCAGTTGCACACAGTTAACAAAATACACAGATTCCCAACAAGTTTATCTGTCTGGGGTTTCTAAATCAATGTTAAATTTAATTTGAACGTACCCCTTCTCGTTTTGTGTCTCAGCATTCAAAAGTTGT
This sequence comes from Ascaphus truei, assembly GCA_036426205.1. Taxonomy (NCBI): domain Eukaryota; kingdom Metazoa; phylum Chordata; class Amphibia; order Anura; family Ascaphidae; genus Ascaphus; species Ascaphus truei. The sequence goes on along the minus strand of WSYH01000735.1, from coordinate 115,443 downwards.
ATACACCATTTCCCTGTTAACTGATGAAACCTTGGTGTGGGCATCTCCCATTTGGGGAGCTAGGATTGAACCTCACAAGCGACATTTTTCTCTTCACACGGGAGTTCGGAAAAGTCTTCAACACTCCAGGACGTAAGGTAATGGCTTCTTCCTCTCTCCTACATATTTCTCAAGGCAGTCGAAATGTGGCCCGTCGCAGTTAAATTCCGGACCCTCGCCGCAGAGACCGGATGGAACGATGAAGCACTAGTAGCAGTATTTTGGCAAGACCTTACGGAGAACCTCAAGGATGAAATTGTCGTTCAGAAAAGCCCTGCAGGGTTAGAGGATCTCATCACTCTATGTATCCAGATGGACCTGCATCTACAGAGAGAATAGCCGAGAGGGTTCAGCACAAAGGAGATACACAATCTCTTTATACTTTTCCACCGCCTTCCGGTACCGACTATTATACGGATCCAGAGGAGTCAATGCAACTCTATTATTCATACTCTATCTCAATTAGTAGGTTTATTTAGAATATTTGAATACAAATCCACTCCTCTTTTAATTTTTAATTATTATTTTGTAAAACTTTTATATAACTATGGTTGTAAAACTATACTTTATAAAATTGTTCTTATTAAAATGTAATACATAATAAAATGTAATATGTATAATACTAATTGTGTTTATAATTTTTCCCTTTCTTTTTTTCCCCTATGATATATATATTGAATTCTGAGTAATTGAAAGAAGAATACTTCTATAAATATTCTATAAATATAAAATCAATGCGGTTCTGCTCCGGAGACAACCTGCTCATCTACACTAGTATTAAAATGTATATTAAAATCTTGCGATCGCTGGTGAGATATGCGCAGGGAGAGGAGACTCTCTTTGTGCAGCTCTCTCTGCAGCTGGAACAAACTTTCTCTTTTGAAAGAGGCGATCATCGCTATGCCGGCTACTCACCTGTTTAGGGAATTTTGCTATCACAGATAATCGAGGCTTTTTGAATACCGTGATGACAATGCTCAAAAACTGGCGGCGTAAACGGCCTAGTGATTTTTTATGATGGCTTATAGAATAGACCCCTTAGTGTCATTAAAATCCTTTATTTCCAATTAGGATACAATTAGGGCATCATTTTTTAATTGATTAGGAATATGCATAAATATTTCAGCATAGTTAATGTTATCCAGGCTCCTGACGACAATGGGGCGAAACGCGTTGAGTTTGGAGCCAGTAACATCTTACAGTTGAGATGGAGGCACAAAGAGGTCCATACAGCCATTTACAGCCGTTCAGTCCCAGCTACCCGAAATCTTGTGAGAAGCGAGACCTTTTGACATCACATTCAAGAAGTGAATGCCGGGTGAGTGTGCCAGCATTCTGATGATGCATGAGGAGGGAGAAAGAAACTTCCACTATTGCGGCTTGTACTAGGACCTCACAACAAGACCCCCAATTACCCCTGTACATTGTCCATAGATGATGTACCAAATGTGAGTGCAATTGTTATGACTACGTGTTACAGAAATCTACTTATACCATCTGCATTAATGGATTTTTTCTCTTCTTCTCCACCTGTGAGACCCTGAAGGGAGATCTCTGCCTGCCATTTAAGAAGAATTTCAACCATCAAGAACTTCCATACTTATGTTTTTTTACCCATACATAATTATATATATTCAGCTTCACTGCACATAGTGCATCACTTTACTACTCTGTACTCCCCTATTTTTTCACAACAAGTGTAAAGACTATAAGAAGTTACAGTAACTGACCTGTACAGATGTAAAATAATTTATTTTTATTTTCTGCGGGGGCGCGGTGAAGTGAGGCATGAACTCTTTGTTGTTCACACCTTATCTGCAGCTGAGACGTACTGAGCCGCACTGGGCAGCACGGGCTTGTGCATAGTCAGCCAGAATTATTTGTTGCATTATTTATGTTGTTCCGTGCATGGCAGGCAGGTAGTGCACTGAATATCTTCGCCTATGATAATATGAATTCTACAGTTCAGTACTAACCTTGCAGGTGACTTAATACAGGATAAAATGTACACATTGCTATGTCTAATGACCATGACATGTGCATATCTACTGTTGCAATTTCACACTTTATTTTCAAACCCCTCTGCATTAACCAAATCTGTCTCATAACATTTGTACTGTACTGCACATGGCATGGGACAAGACGCTTTCTTCATACCAAACAAAACCGTCTTGCACTTATGATTATATGATATATTGTACAATTAAATAGGGACAGATAGAAGTGTGTCTCTATCTGAGATCTATCAGTATATCATCAACAAGTACCCATTGTATGCAAAAACACCAAACCGAAAAAAATGGAAGAATTCTATTCAACATAATTAAGCATTAATGATTGCTTTATTAGAACACCATGCCCCGGCAAGAGGGGTGGATGCTGGGCACTGCACGCATCATGGAAGTGTATGTTCAATAATGGTAACTTTCAAAGGTGAAGTTGAATAATAGACCTTCCCGAATCAATCACTCCAATCTGACCCCACCCAAGTATTTGCCAAGTATTTGCCTCGACCCCTAGTTCCTGCTCCAATTCGAATACCTGCCCGAATAGGATTAGCAGTATGGACCTACCAACTCAAAACAAAAACAAAATTAACTTACATCCCAACTACATACAGTAATAGACTCAAACAATTACGTACCCTTTGCATCAACAATGGGTTGCTGCCACCCAATTTTCACCCTGTGTATAATAGAGGTAAATATAAGTTTACACAGGTTTAGAACCTTCAAACCCAAATGACCCGCACATGCATTCTATAGACCACACATGCGCCTACATTAAAAGGGGGGTTTATTGTGCCAAGGAATCCAACGTTTCGGCAGTAATACTGCCTTTCTCAATATGTAGCCTACACCTTGAGAAAGGCAGTATTACTGCCGAAATATTGGATTCCTTGGCACAATAAACCCCCCTTTCCATTAATGAATAAGACAGTGTGCCTGATACTTCTTCTTCACTGGATCTATTTGGGACATCAGGAGCTCCCCAGAACCAGTGCACTGGCGGTTAAGTAATCCACTATCACCTGTTTGTTTGAGTGCATGCACTACCATCATTCCATACATTAAAAGACCTGCATATGAGTTTTACAGACCATGAATGCGCTTACAGTACACTTAAAGACTCTCTTATGCATTCCATTGACTATGCATGCACTTATGATTATACAATATATTGTGCAATTCAAATTAGGACAGATAAGAGTGTGTCTCTGTGATATCAAATGTTATATTGTTAAGAAGCAGCCATTCTATACAAAAATACCAAACCAAAAATGCTGGAGGAATCCTTTTCGACATAACAAGAATGAACGATGACTTTATCAGAACACTGTGCTCTGGCAAGATGGGAGGATGCTGGGCACTGCATGCATCATGAATGGGTATGTTCGATGGTGGCAACTTTTGAAGGAGAAAAAGATTGAATAATAGACCTTCCTGAACCAGTAACTCCACTTTGTCCAACCCAAGTACCTGCCTCCACCCAAGTACCTGCCTCCACCAAAGTACCTTTCTCCACCCATTGAGTACCAGCTCCAACCTGAGTTCCTTCCCCAATACTATTACTAGTACGGACCAACAAACCCTTTAAACAAGATGAACCTACATCCCAACTACATGATAAACTCAAACAACTTCGTACAGCCCACCCCTTGCATCAACAGTAGGTTACTGCCTCCAAATATTTAGTCCATGTAAAATCAAGGTAAATATAAGTTTACCCAGCAATCAGTGGGGAAGAGAGTGGGGCCTCTTTATATAGGGGGAGGGTACGAAGAGAGGGGGAAATTTGATGTGAGAAAATGTTACCACCCTAGGCTCGGGCCTATCGTATCTAATATGAAATATGCCATGGCCTACCGTACATTTTCAGTGACCATGCAATAGTGTACTGTGTAAAGAAAATCAGACCACCCAAATGAAGACCTAACGTTCTACTCATTAGAATATTTAAAACCTTTAACCCACCACAGTTTTTGACTGATATTACCAACTGCCCTTGGTACAGAATAAACTTGATACCTTTTACCAGAGTGCGCAAAATGGGGGTTCGAGAATTTCTAGGGGGACGCAGCAGTTACAGAGACCCGCATTCTTAAATTAAATGCCGGGGGAGGCGTGAGGCCTCTGTAATTCACTTACCTGTTTTCTGCCGGTCTTCGGCGAAGCGTCGCCATGTCAATGAGGTGTCAAATTACGCAACGGGGTCCCGTGATGTGATGTCACATGACCCGCGACGTAATTTCATGCCGAGTCTTTGGAGAAGGGGTGCGCGAACACTGCGGCTCATGGGCAGGAGGACGCAGCTCAAGAACTTTGAACACCCCTGCCTTATACAGTACCTTGATACCTGACTCCGATTCTGCACTTGATTATTTCCAAAAAGAATTCTTAAAACTCTGTGATCCCCATGCTCAGATACGCAAAATAAGAGTACGGGGGCCCACCTTCCGTGGGTTACAACCGACCTAATTGCTCATTACTATTTTAGAGTTGCCTTGTGGAAAAGCTACAAAGTAACTGCCACAACCAAGAATCTTAATAACTACAGATGCCTGCGAAACACATACACAAGGCAAACAAGAATGCTAAAGCCCAATCTGACAAATCTTCACAAAAATACATAAAACTTCTGGTCATCAACAATATATTCCAGCCTTCTAAATATCAACAACCATCTAATATGAAAAAGAATGATATTACTCTCATAAATCCCACTGACATTGCAAACGCATTCAATGAATACTTTGTAGGGTGTGCTACTTCCCTAATAACAAAGCTCAAACTGAACTACAAACATGAAGCTCAATCTGAGAGAACCCCTAAATGCCTAGCCGCTCCCAGTAGAAGAGGAGATTACACATGGGCTCCTCAAATTAAAAGTAAGAAACCAATGTGGACCTAACCTACTGCAATCAAAGTGCCATACCGCTTGCTTCCCTAATCAAATCTATTTTGGATACTGTCCATATCCCAAAGACTTGAAAAGCTTCCAGAGTTGTCCCAATCATCAAAAGTGGGAACACAAACACTATCTCACTTCTCCCAATATTATCCAAATTCATGAAAAAATTTGACCACCCCCAATTAAGTGATTATTATAGTAAGACATTTCCTTAGTCAAGCTGCCTTTCGCCCCAAAGCACTCCATGTTAACTACCCTCCTAAACATTTGTATTGAGATCCAGTGTGGAACGGAAGTGAGACACCTTACTAGTGCAATATTCCTAGAATTTGCCAAGACGTCTGATATTGTTGATCACATTATCTTTTTAAACAAGCTCCAGTGCTCTGGAATAGGGGAAAACGCTTTTAAACTGGTTTCACTCCTACCTATCATATAAATCCCAACATGTGTCTCTTGGGCTCTAACTCCAATCACTTGGATGTTACTTACGGTGTCCCACAAGGCTCTGTTCTGGGGCATAAAACACAAAAAAGGCTGCAGGAGGGAATACAAAGGAATAAAGCAACATTAGTGATAATGCAAAATAATTTAATAATGACACAAAAACATATGACACATAAAAATAGAGAAAGTGGAAGGATCACAAGATCAATAATTCCTCTTCTCAAAAGCAAAACAAACAGAAAAAGTGCGCAAATTACTACCTCTAATGTATAATTAACCCCTTCACCGCTTTAGTGTTAAAAATGAAATTTACAACCTCTAGTTTGAACACAGGAGTCTGCAGCTATATTGATAGGGATATGGACACCCCTAGAACAACTGAAATACAAAGAAAACAAAAGCGCAGACGCACATAGTGAAGTTTGTAAAAAATATATGTGTATAATATTAGGGTAAAATATCTGCGTACATCAGATCACAAGGTAAACAGCATTTCATGTACAAGACATGGGTTACCAGTCGTCGCACTGCCACCACCAGACCTCAGCAGTTCTCCTTCACAGCCTTCCAGACACACTGTCACAGTATTAGGTGAAAAACCTCCACTTCGGTGCTATTTACAGGTAGATGTCCTTTAACCGATCACTGCCGTCGATAGCAGCCTTCTCCTCAGACCTGCCGCCGAGTGAGACACCTCCAGATGCCGGAGCTGCCCAGTTTGCCACTGGGTTGGTTCGTCACGTGTCCCGTGTAGGTGTTGCGACCGGCCGTAAAGGGAGGATGGCCGTAAAGCGTGATATTTCCGTCACTCCAGCATGCCGAGTTCAGCAAATGGAAAGAAATGGGTCCAGTACTTTGTAAACCACGCAGAGTGTGGAGATAACAACTTTGAGAGTAATAAAATCTTTATCCAACGCGTTTCGAAGCGTGAGCTTCTTCTTCAGGGTTATTTTTAATATGAATTTGGAACATATAAATACCCTTTAACCAACGCTGATATGTCAAGCACAGGGGCATGTGGACCAAATCAATTCGACACTACAAATCATTCCACATATGTGTATATAATGAGGTCATTAGTAACCTTCAGGCTCATGAGAATTAACCTCATCAGCAGTGGTCTGGGCATTACTAAAAAAACACATTTTTATTAAACACATTGCACAAGTATATTAAACATTAAAAACATAATTGTAAAATTGCCAATATAATTATTGAACTTAAATGGTTCTGAAATAAAACAAACAAATGGTTAGCAGACTATCATAGTAGATAAAACAAATCACATTATTTAAATGAATGGGTATCATGGACGAGTTCCAAATCTTTGCACATAACTTATGTCAGACAAAACACTAGAAATTAATCTTCAAGACACAATTTGTTAATATAGACACCACAGGTCTATGTTCTCGTTTAGACCATTTGGACCTAAAGTTCCAAGTTTATGGATCCAGTATGTTTCTTGGACCAAAATATCTTTTATTCTATCTCCTCCACGCCTACTCTGAGGTATAATTTTAATCCCTTTAAAGGTTAGGGATGAGGGGTTTTTATATGATGGGTAGAATAGTGACGACTTACACTGTGAGTCTGTAGGGCATGTTTTATGTTTTGCACATGTTCTTGGATGCGAAGTTTAAGGCTGCGCTTCGTGCAGCCTACATATTGCAGGCCGCATGGACATTCTAGTAGATACACTACAAAGCTTGTATTACAGTTTATGAAGTCTGTAATGTTGTACACTTTATGATTTATATTTGATTTAAATGTTTTACGCTCAGAATGAAGGAGTTTGCATATACAACACCTCCCACATGGGAAATTACCTACTATTTTATTGCTCTTCCAGCATTGACCAGATTTTAAATCCACAGATTTTCCTATGTCGCTCGGGACTAATAAATCCTTTAAACTACGAGCCTTTCTATATATAAACTTGGGAGATGTGCTGATATGGCCACTTAAGATGGGATCTGTTGTTGTAAACAGCACCGAAGTGGATGCTTTTCACCTAATACCGTGACAGTGTGTCTGGAAGGCTGTGAAGGAGAACTCCTGAGGTCTGGTGGTGGCAGTGCGACGACTGGTAACCCATGTCTTGTACATGAAATGCTGTTTACCTTGTGATATGATGTACGCAGATATTTTACCCTAATATTATACACATTTATTTTTTACAAACTTCACTATGTGCGTCTGCGCTTTTGTTTTCTTTGGTGTGCCTCTGTTACATAGGTAGAGCGATCTTGTAAAACTACACCTTTGTTTTGAGATTTTATTACTCTCAAAGTTGTTATCTCCACACTCTGCATGGTTTACAAAGTACTGGACGCATTTCTTTCCATTTACTTAACTCGGCATGCTGGAGTGACGGAAATATCATGCTTTACGGCCATCCTCCCTTTACGGCCGGTCGCAAAACCTACACGGGACACGTGACGAACCAACCCAGTGGCAAACTGGGCAGCTCCAGCGTCTGGAGGTGTCTCACTCGGCGGCAGGTCTGAGGAGAAGGCTGCTATCGACGGCAGTGATCGGTTAAAGGACATCTACCTGTAAACAGCACCGAAGTGGAGGTTTTTCACCTAATACCGTGACAGTGTGTCTGGAAGGCTGTGAAGGAGAACTCCTGAGGTCTGGTCGTGGCAGTGCGATGACTGGTAACCCATGTCTTGTACATGAAATGCTGTTTACCTTGTGATCTGATGTACGCAGATATTTTACCCTAATATTATACACATATATTTTTTACAAACTTCACTATGTGCGTCTGCGCTTTTGTTTTCTTTGTATTTCAGTTGTTCTAGGGGTGTCCATATCCCTATCAATATAGCTGCAGACTCCTGTGTTCATATTAGAGGTTATAAATTTCATTTTTAACACTAAAGCGGTGAAGGGGTTAATTATACATTAGAGGTAGTAATTTGCGCACTTTTTCTGTTTGTTTTGTTTGTATCTTCACTATATTTAGTGCTGCACTTATTCTCATTGTAAATTTATCTGTGTAAACCAATACTAGCGCTATTATCATCATGGTTTGGAGTCTAACTGCATGTAGAGCCAAACATGAGGAGGCTTTTGATCTCCTCTTTGCAGAGGAGCCCAAAGTGACCAATGAGCCACCCAATGATCAAATATCCATGAAAGAACTGTTTAAAAACCTAGAAAAACTGTTAATAACAGAAAGTAAGCAATGGTTTGAAAGACGTACCATGCAAAGGTACCTTAATTGTGGAAGATTACCTAGAGGGCTTCTCATTTTAAAGAACCCTACCTTTGGTAGGGATAACGAGCACTTCATGAAGGAGTGGGTGCGCATTTTGGATGAATGTTCCAATGATTTAATAGACTTATTATTTTTGAGAGGAGTAAATCACTCAAAGAATTTGGAGCCCAAATCAAAGAACAAATTAAAATTATGGAGCCCCTTATCATCAGTATTGATTGCTCTGAGATGGAACACGAGGTGTGCGCCAACTTAGTGCATCATGATGATGAGACTGTTAAGACAAAACTCTTTAAATTTTTTAGAGACAAAAATGATTACGACACAAATAAACAAAGAATATGGGCCAAAGATGATGGTAAGGGAAAGGGGGCAGGTAATAAGACTATGAATGAACCCAAGGGGGATACTAATTTTCGCCCCAATGAAAATACAGAATATAGAACAAATGAACAACAAAAAGATAGGGGTAGGAATCCAGGAGGCTATCATCATATAGATAGAAGGGATTACCCTAGGAGAGATAGATCATATCCCCAAAGGGAAGGACATCCCAGAAATCCCAATTATAAAGGGAGAAATTATGATGAAAACTATAACTATAATAGAAAAAGATAAACAAACTACCAACAACAAAATGAGTCATATAGACCTCCTGTAAGGATGCCAGATCATATACGCGAGAGTCGTCCTGCCTCCTCTCCCTCTCCCTCTTCTCCATCCCTTTTTTTTAGATTTGATAAGGAGAAGGCATGGCTCCCCAGAGAAAGAGTTGAAAACAACAGAGAACCACAAACAAGTGACCTCTGGGACAAAGCTGAAAAGACCTTTACCCGAAGAGGGAAAAGAGGAGGATCCAGGGTCCAAAAGAAAAGAATATTAAAGAGTCAACAAATTCCGATAGATAGAGGTATTTTTAATCTCTCTTCGGTAATTCTCACAGATGACCAAAAAAGAGTTCTAAGTAAAGGGCTTTCTTTTTCTAAGACTAGCGGAGCAAATTCATTTCAACTTTTCAAAGATTTACACAAATTTATAAGAAACATTACACTGAAGAGACACTTATTAAATCAAAGAAGGAATCTAATGTTATTCTAGATGTAATCCCTAATACAGAACAAATAAATGAAGAACTAACCTGTTTACATACCCCCTTTAGGGCTCAATCTACATTTTATCCATACCAATCAATGGGGAACCATGTGGATACCTTTTTTGATATGGTTTATAATGATCTTAATGGTATTAACAATAGTGTGAGAGAATGAAATATTAAACAGAACCTCTCTAAGGCTGAAAACCTAGCATTAAAATTCTTGCAGGATAACAACCAACTTATTATTAGACAGGCTGACAAAGGAGGAGGTGTAGTTTTACAAGATCGCTCTACCTATGTAACAGAGGCACACCGACTCCTTTGTGACCCTGTCTTCTATAAAAAATTGACATCAGATCCCACAACACTGTTTCTAACTAAACTTAAAGAGCTCCTGGATGAAGCATTATCCCTAACCGTAATCACAGAAAAGGAATACGGTTTCCTATATAACAAATCACCAAAAATACCGTTTTTTTACCATCTACCTAAGCTGCACAAATCATTGGTAAACCCACCAGGTCGACCCATAGTCTCTGGTATATCCTCACTGACCGCTAATTTATCCCAATATGTGGATTACTTTTTGCAAAGTATCGTAGGGGAGTTACCTTCATATCTAAAGGACTCCTCTGCGGTATTAAATCTATTTGCAAAATTTGAATGGAAACAGTCGTACAGGTGGCTAACGTGTGACGTACAAGCCCTGTACACTAGTATTCCCTATTCAAAGGGTATTGCGGCGGTTGAGGGTTACCTGAGAAAAGACCCAAAAATTACAGATCTAAATAGATGGTTCATTCTTCAAGCCATAAAGTATGTGCTAAGCCATAACTATTTTCTTTTCCTTTCCCAGTTCTTCTTGCAGGTTTGTGGAACTGCAATGGGCACACGATTTGCCCCCAGCTTCGCAAACCTGTATATGGGGAACTGGGAGGAACTATTCATCTGGCAAGACAACCCATTCCAACAACATATAGTGGTATGGCGTCGCTATATAGATGACATTCTCTGTGTGTGGGAGGGTGGCGAAGAGTCTGTGGATCATTTTATGGAGTATATCAATACCAATTACCATAATTTGGTCTTTACCCACGTAACACACGCAGAGAATGGCAGCTATTTAGACCTAAATTTGAAAGCGTCTGAAGTAGAGGGGGTTACAACCACCACCTTCTTCAAAAAGGTGGACACGAATAATCTCTTACTGGCCTCCAGTAATCATAAGAAATCTTGGATTAGTAACATACCTGGAGGCCAGTTTATGAGAATTAAGAGAAATTGCAGCAATGAAGCCGATTTTGAACAACAAGCCCAATTTCTGTTTTTAAGATTTATGAAACGGGGCTATAACTATAAACAACTTATGTTGGAATTAGAAAAAGTTAGGAAAATGGATCGGAATAAAATGCTGATAACAAAAAAGAAAAATTCATCAAATACCGACGTTGAGCGAGTAGTAGTTCCATTCATCATCAACTATAATTCTATGCATAGACAAATAGAAGGGGTTATAAAAAAGCACTGGGGAATTATATCAACAGATCCCATCTTAAGTGGCCATATCAGCACATCTCCCAAGTTTATATATAGAAAGGCTCGTAGTTTAAAGGATGTATTAGTCCCGAGCGACATAGGGAAATCTGTGGATTTAAAATCTGGTCAATGCTGGATGAGCAATAAAATAGTAGGTAATTTCCCATGTGGGAGGTGTTGTATATGCAAACTCCTTCATTCTGAGCGTAAAACATTTAAATCAAATATAAATCATAAAGTGTACAACATTACAGACTTCATAAACTCTAATACAAGCTTTGTAGTGTATCTAGTAGAATGTCCATGCGGCCTGCAATATGTAGGCCGCACGAAGCGCAGTCTCAAACTTCGCATCCAAGAACATGTGCGAAACATAAAACATGCCCTACAGACTCACAGTGTAAGTCGTCACTATTCTACCCATCATAATAAAGACCCCTCATCCCTAACCTTTAAAGGGATTAAAATTATACCTCAGAGTAGGCGTGGAGGAGATAGAATAAAAGATATTTCGGTCCAAGAAACATACTGGATCCATAAACTTGGAACTTTAGGTCCAAATGGTCTAAACGAGAACATAGACCTGTGGTGTCTATATTAACAATTGTGTCTTGAAGATTAATTTCTAGTGTTTTGTCTGACATAAGTTATGTGCAAAGATTTGGAACTCGTCCATGATACCCATTCATTTAAATAATGTGATTTGTTTTATCTACTATGATAGGCTACTAACCATTTGTTTGTTTTATTTCAGAACCATTTAAGTTCAATAATTATATTGGCAATTTTACAATTATGTTTTTAATGTTTAATATACTTGTGCAATGTGTTTAATAAAAATGTGTTTTTTTAGTAATGCCCAGACCACTGCTGATGAGGTTAATTCTCATGAGCCTGAAGGTTACTAATGACCTCATTATATACACATATGTGGAATGATTTGTAGTGTCGAATTGATTTGGTCCACATGCCCCTGTGCTTGACATATCAGCGTTGGTTAAAGGGTATTTATATGTTCCAAATTCATATTAAAATTATCCCTGAAGAAGAAGCTCACGCTTCGAAAAGCGTTGGATAAAGATTTTATCACTCTCAAAGTTGTTATCTCCACACTCTGCGTGGTTTACAAAGTACTGGACCCATTTCTTTCCATTTGCTGAACTCGGCATGCTGGAGTGACGGAAATATCACGCTTTACGGCCATCCTCCCTTTACGGCCGGTCGAAACACCTACACGGGACACGTGACGAACCAACCCAGTGGCAAACTGGGCAGCTCCGGCATCTGGAGGTGTCTCACTTGGCGGCAGGTCTGAGGAGAAGGCTGCTATCAACGGCAGTGATCGGTTAAAGGACATCTACCTGTAAACAGCACCGAAGTGGAGGTTTTTCACCTAATACCATGACAGTGTGTCTGGAAGGCTGTGAAGGAGAACTCCTGAGGTCTGGTGGTGGCAGTTCGACGACTGGTAACCCATGTCTTGTACATGAAATGCTGTTTACCTTGTGATCTGATGTACGCAGATATTTTACCCTAATATTATACACATATATTTTTTACAAACCTCACTATGTGCGTCTGCGCTTTTGTTTTCTTTGTATTTCAGCTCTTCTCAAAAGCACCCATCAACACGGGGGAAAATATCCCATACAGACACACCAAAAAAGACCTCCCCACTGTCTGTCACTCCAAAAGAAAGAGAAAGGCAGATATGGACAAGACAAAAGCTGCTCAGTGGCACAGATGATAAGGCTAAACAATAACACACGGCCTTAGCCGAATAGGATGAAAAAAGCAAGCTTATCATAGGAGGTATATGATGGAGTCCTCGTGGAGTTGGGAACAGCAACTTCCTGGTATCGTCGTCATGATCCTGAATCGCTGCGTGATGACCTCAACATGTTTCGCACACAAATGTGGTCAAACAAAGCCCTGTGATGTATTTAAATAGTATTGGGAGTTCTCTTACTCTCCAACCAGGGCCATATTAGGTGGTACTAACAAACGAGCTATCCAATCCAAATGCCAACCAATCAGCACAGACTGAGGCATGGGACAAAATGCCAACACTGCACAAAAACAACATGCAATAAAGAAACGAATGCTAAGGGCCAAAAAACATATACAATGAAAAAAAGAGGAAGCAGAACACATAATACACAACACATTATACACATGATAAATACAAATTAAAAAAAACTAACCTATTAAAAGACTATCCTAACATGTCATATATAATGCATATATGTCTTGATAAAATATGATAAAATCTAAAAGACAACTAAACGGATATATAAATGGAATTTAATCTTAACACCAATTATTCTTAGGAGATAGTGGTGAACCTAAAATAAAACACAACTAAGGATACTTGGTTAAAAACACAACCCTACTCTTTTCAGTCTTCATTAATGATTTATCTACAGCTTTTAAGGGAGCTTCATACACATGCATGCGGATGACACTGTCTTACTGTTTATGCCCACAGCCATAGCCTCTCTGACCTTGAACATGTACTTCAATCTGATTTTGTCAGACTTTAAAACTGGATTTTCAAAAACAAACTGTTTTTAAACACTGAAAAGACTAACAATGGTATTTGGGTCCAGGGATACATTTCTAAAGATACAAATGAGGGAGCTATAGGTCAGAACAAACTCTAAAACCATTCTAGCCCCTGTCACTAGTTTTAAATATCTGGGCATATGGTTTGACTTCAATTTTACATTTTAGTTGCACATTGACTATTTCTGTAATACAGTAAGAAAGTACTTTGAGAGTTGTCTCTCATTTACGAGTATGTCTTGGGTACAGAGTTATACTAACAATACATGGTTACAATAAATGAACAGGTTCAATTCACAGATATTTCATAGACAGTTAAAGATATGATTATGGACGTATGTAACATTTACAGAAAGCTTAAGATTGTGTTAGGAGAGGTAATATAGGCCTGCAATGTTTTAGAAGAGACCCTGCCTCAAGGAGCTTACAATCTATAAGGCCAGGTAAATGTAATCATTGGGTAAAGGGGATAAAAAGACTGGTGAATTTCAGATTGAAATAGAGCAGCTTTAACATTGCCAAACATCAGCAAATAGCTCTGTGGCTGTTCCAAATACTGTCTGTCTTTAGGGCAACATAGATGTAGACTAAAGGGGTTCAGAATTAATGCAGCTATGGTTGCAGAGTGCTTTTCCTCCTGGGTCCTGGGTCATTAACATTTCAGTAGGCAGTGTTGATGAAACAAATAACAGAAAGCAAAAGCAGATGTTAACACTTAACACGCCCTTCTGTGCAGAGGGGAGCAGCTCTTGGGGAACCCTTTAAGGCATCCACCTTTGGGGGGATGCAGATGTAGACTGAAGGTGTTTAGATTGAATGCTTGTGCTCACTTGTGTGCTGTTCATGACAGATGGTATATTGGGATGGATTGAGGGGAAAGAGTGTTCATTAGAGGGACCTTTGCAAAGCTGTGTATTAACCCTTCTCCAGTAAGCTGGTCACTTGCTCATAATTGTGCCGTAAGTGAGAAATGTTACCCTGACATTGATACCCTGACATTCAAAACCTATGCCAAACCAGGTGTACTTTATAGGCCAACTGGTCAGAAAGTACATTGCACAGCAGATGCTGATATCAATTATAGACTATGGGGACATATTATAAGGTACAGCATCCCAAACTAACCTTAGAAAACTAAATCCCACTACAACTCAATATTATGCTTTGTCCTGCAATGTAACCACATCACCCATCACTGTGAAATGCTCAAAAAACTAGATTGGTCATCACTTGAGTCTAGGTGCAAAGTTCATTTTTCCTGTCTTGCCTTCAAATACTTTCTAGGCAAGCTACCCATCTATCTGAACAAGCTCCTAGCCCCTAATACACACAGCACTTATCCCCTGAGATCTGACTCCAAAGACACAGCGCCAAGTTAAAAAAAATAATCTGTCCGGTCATCCTTCTCTTACTGTGTACCTCACAACTAGAAAAATCTACCTAAGATTCCCAAAGCCACCAGCAGTTTGAAAGGTCTTTCAAAACTAAAGCTGTCTCATATTTTAATCTGGTCTGTAACTGTTACATACGCCATAAAAATATTTACTTTACTGTTAATGTAATATCTTTAAATATAATGTACAGTATAACCCTGTTCATTTAATGTAACCATTTATTGTTATCATAACTCTGTGCCCGGGACATACTTGAAAACAAAAGATAACTCTCAATGTATTACTTCCTGGTAAAACAGTTGATAAATAAAATAAATAATAATGTACTGTACATGTAATTTCTCATTTAAACAGAGATAATATAAAGAGCTTTTAACAAGCAAAAAAGGTTTACACAGGCACATTTATAGCTTGATGCAGGTGAGAAGTTTGAGTATGTGATATACACAAATACAACCTCTTTTCCATTGGAACAGTTTTTCAAATATGTAATATTTAGACACTAGAATCCCTCATCAGGTGTCACCCAAAACATCACTTTAAGTTTCAGGTCTAGAATACAATTTCCCGGAAAGGATTGGAGTAATCTTTGAAGGTACTGTATAGTAGGGATCAGAGCACTGTACTATACAATTCAGTAACAAATCCCTGCTGTATATTGTTACTAAGCCACTTCCCAAATTGGAGCAATAGTTCAGCTGCAACCTAACAAATGTTGATGACATGTACTATACTCTAACACTGTACTTGATTTTTACTACATAGATCCTAGGCATTTCATACAGAAATTTTTTTTGGTTTCATATGCTCAAAAAACAGGTAATGGACAAAACAGCCTTCCAATAAGCCACTACTATCCAAGCAGTTGCCTCATACTGTTTATCTCAGAATGTTTAGCATTTATTTTAGGACAATAACCCCTAATGTGCTTCAGCAGCATTTATAAAGGGAGAAAGAGGGAGACTTATTTTTGTAAAGAGCCCAGTGACTTATATCAGTACCCAAACACTCCTTTATACAATAAGTTAAGCAATACCCGTGAACAAAGTTAAATACATCATAGATACCTGTGAAACGTGATCATTGGGATATGAATTGAATATTCAAATTATTTAAATGCATCTTTTGCATACAATTATCACTAAAGTCCGAAGTTAAGTAATAATCCACTCAGAACAGGGCATTACTGGCCAATAATGCCCTGGCTGGAAGAGTTGAAGGCCTGAACCGAAGCCGAGGGACATTAACCCAGCCAGGCCATTATTGACCAGTAATGCGTAATGCCCTGTTCTGAGGGGATTATTACTATTATAGGCTAAATGTAGGCTTTGTTCATAAAATAGAAACTTTTGTATAGATATATAAATTGGAACAACGCTGATGCACTTGTGTAGGAAAAAGAAGCAAAGTAGCAATATAATGTACAAATCAAATTAATATGTTGGAAAATAATGGATTTTAGATGTTAGATTTTAGGGGGTGAGGAGAGAGATGATGGGGTGAGAGGATGGGGGGAGAGGAGAGAGAGGTGAGGGGGGAGGAGAGAAAGGTAGGAGGAGAGAGAGGTGAAGGTGGGGGAGAAGAGATATGTGAAGGGGGATTGAGAGTGGGGGAGAGGTGGAGGAGGGGAGAAAACAGAGAGGTGAGGGGGGAGAGAGGTGATGGTGTGAGGGGAGAGAGGTGAGGGGTGGGGGAGAGAGGTGAGGGGTGGGGGGAGAGAGAGAGGTGAGGGGGTTTGGGGGGAGAGAGCGAGGTGAGAGGGTGGGAGGAGAGAGAGATGGGGGGAGAGGAGAGAGGTGAGGGGGAGGAGAGAGAGTTGAAGGTGGGATGAAGAGAGAGGTGAAGGTGGGAGAAGAGAGAGAGGGGGGACAGAGGGGAGATAGATACCTTAGCAAAAGCTATACGCGTTGTGTAAGAAATATTGCGTTGTTGCAAGTAACAAAGTTACGAGAGAGAGAGACAGAGACAGAGAGAGAGAGAGAGACAGAGACAGAGACAGAGACAGAGACAGAGACAGAGACAGAGAGAGAGAGAGAGAGAGAGAGAGAGAGAGAGAGAGAGAGAGAGAGGTGAGAGGTGAGGGTAGCAGGGGAGGGGGAGAAGAGAAGTAAGGGGACAGTTAGACTTAGAACTTTTGCAACTAATATTGACAGATTTATTATAAATCATTCCTCCTGGCAATGCACAGGTTATTAAGAATCTATATTAGTGTAGGGACCCTTGAAACGTGGTCTGCCGTGCAGTTGACTCAAGGGCTTACAACAATTTGGCCAAAATGTTCAACTAAAAGACCATTTTATTTATTAGTTATTTATACATGTATATTTAGGCACTGTACCGTATATAAGTTTTTCTGGATGTGCACTGAGCTTTGTCTGTGTTTTATGTTATGTCTCTGGTTTCAAACTAAATAAAAGCCAAATAAAAATTACCTTAGCAAAAGCGATACACGTTGTGGAAGAAATATTGCGTTGTTGCAAGTAACAAAGTTACTAGTTGGGACTGGAGAGAGGGAGAGAGGGAGAGAGGGAGAGAGTCTGAGAATAGTGGAAGAAGGGATAAGCTAAGAAGGCGGGTAGAGGGGAGGAGCGAGGGATCCGAGGGATAGAGGTAAGCTGGATAGAAGCGGAGCGAGCGCGATAGTCGAGACAGGAGTAAGATGGGGAGTAGTGCGCCTGAGATCATATGGAGGACTCTCTATTCGCCTCTCTATCATCTCTGCCCCTCTTCTTCTCTCTCCTTTCCAACACTCGCTCTCTCGTCTCTCTCTTTAGAGAGATTATGTCCAGTTATGTCTGGAATTTTAGAGCTTTAGCCTATAACAGTTATAAAAACAATTCACGCATCTCTATTAGCCACAGTGCAGATACAGATGCAGCATCCATTATTGCTTAAATTGGCACGTTGCAGTGGGACACATAGACCATGACAGCACCAGCAACTGACATTCTAAATGCATTAGCCATGTGCGAAAAAGGTAGGGGTTAGCATGAAAAATAATTGGAAGAGTATGGACTTTTTTCTTTCATGGACATGTTGTTTATTCAAATTGTATTTTTTTTTTTTTTAAAGATTCAGATTCAAATTTATTTTTAAATTATTAGGACCTGGTATTTAATTTTTTGTACATTTTGAGTTCTGCCCATACAGTAGCTTTTACAAGATAGGACTAAAGTCAACCTGGGTAAGGTCATACAAATGTGAGTTCAATGTTTCAGTAGAATTACATTGCAAGGTATCATATTGTAGTTTAATGTATAGCACCCAATTCATTAAATTATTGTTATTTCATTGTTTTATGATAATTTCCAATAAATGTAACTCATATTAAATAGGCTTTATTTCATGCGGTAACACGTTAGAATACCACTTCTGAGAAAATGTATGTCTCTGACAAATCTGCAAACCTGTTTTTCCCCATTATATACAAGCTTACCATACTGTTGCAGTTAGGGGGTCTGGGAAATGATCTGCAATTGAGCACCCAGTGTCACCTTTTGCTTCAAATACATTTGAACATGGTCTCCAATAAGCTTATGCCTCCCGCATTGCACAGCTTTTCAGCACAGCCTGGGTTAAAGAAATAGTCATTTGCATATAATTTCCCTGAATCCCTAACTGCAGTTGAAGCATTGTATGCTACAGTAGGAGTAAATGGTGAAAATCAGGGTTGCAGACCTGTCTAAGGCTGAGTCCATGGTGACTCAGCCCGTGCGGAGGCGCGCTGAGACTGAGGGAAAGCGGGTGCTTTCCCTGGCCTTGGTTAGCGTGCCGTCCTGGGGCATGTCGGGAGGCGAGCCAGTGACGTCACGGAGCTGGTTCACCCTCATTGGGCGAACCACTCAAGTGACCGGCCCTGCGCTCCCATTTAAATTTTCATAAGACACACGCTTCCGCACGCTTGCGGAAGCGTGTGCGAGCCCCTGCTAAAGCCGCTCTCATTGCAGCTGCAGGGGCTACCTAAAAAGCAGCAGCGCGCTACAGCACGGGTTAACGCCTAAGCGCTGACCATGGCCGAGGCCTAAGACATGCTTATGTGCTCACAAGTGATATTTGTATTTCCTATATTTCCTATATTATAGATTAATAAATATTATACCCTGGGTTATCAAACTGAAAATAATCTACTGCACTACCTCTAACTATGGGGAAATGTGCAATAGAGTCGTTTTTGCACCTACATCTGCAGCGGCCGTTATTCGAACAAATCACGGCACCGATTTTGTATGCTCTGCTGTACTCCACGCGGCATGAACGCGGCCTATCTCCCCAGCAACCCGCGCTTATCGCGGATGCTTTGTTTTAATTTCATGTATTCTGTTTCTTTGGTTGCAATGAAATGAATGAATTGCAATGTGTAAAGTACTGTGCTACAGTGCTACTGTGTCAATTTCAGTTGTTTAAAAACCAGAACACTACAATGCAATTTTCTGCACTCGCCACACTCGCGTCTTAACGCAGGAAGGTTGGAAGAGATCACGCGCCATTACTTGGGTATTCGGATGTATACACTGTGTGAAGTGTTCGACTAACGGCTGTACTGTATTTCATTAACAGTTCTTTTTACCATGTATACATTCATCTGTCAGGATTTGAGTCTACTTTCTCCAATATATGCTGGCTATCACCAGTTCATTTAGTAGCTGTTGGGAAATTGAAAAGGGCATACTTTGGAGAACTTTGCTAACCTTACCTCTTTGTATTTTCAACATTCATCTTGGGATTGAAACTTGCAATATTTTTATGAATTAATAAGTGTATTCTACTGCAGATGTGTTTCCTGTAACCCCAATATAAACTAAAGAGTCAGTGGGGAAAAGGGTAACATATAAGGACACATCCATTTTTTCCTTTAGAATGAAGGACTTCTGATGATTTTTACAACTACTACTACCTTATTATTTATGTACAGTAGCACTGTTCTCCTCCCCCCTCACCCTCCTCTGGGAGATTACAGAGCCTATGCTACCTGGGTGTGTGGTGCGATACCTGTTTGGGTCAGGAGAGCTGAGCTGATCTGCGGTAGTGTGGAGATCAGGACAGGCTTAGCTTTTTTCTCTGGTTCTTTCTCTTTGGTGTTCAGCGCTTCCAGCCGTAGTGGGTTCCAGGGTATCCAGAAATCAGCCCCCACTACTGCACTCTTTCCCCCTCAGCCCAAGGACTGATACTCAGACTGAGGTATATTAGCACAGGATCTTTATTGGGTGGCACTCACTGCAGTTCTTCCTCACAGCTGTGAATGGTCTCAGAGGTTCCATTCCTCTGGATGGTGCTTTTGCCCTGATAGTATAGGGCATCTGGCTGAATCTGTTGTTCCCGTAGCTCAGAGGCTGGGGGTGAGCACACTCATCCTGCCATAGGAAGGACTCAGCTCTCTGCTTCTTCTCTCTTCAAGAGCTCAAGCGGGACTGAATACTAAATGTGGCATTCCCCTAATTAAGACAGGAGGAGCGGGCCATGAGTCACCACCTTACTCTTGTCCGTCATAGAGGAACAAGGGTGGGGCACAAACCCATATGATTAACCTATTACTGCCTGCAGATAACAGGACTTACATAACAGGGTAGGGAAAGAAAGGCAGAATAGACATACCCTGTTACATGTACAAATATTAGAAACAGTTGTAAGGCAGGGACCATTTACTGCTGCGGCCAAGTTTATTCGAGCATTTGCCCGTTCTTGGCCGCAGCAGTAGCCTGGCGCACGCCCGAGGGTGACGGGCGCGCGCCGAAGCAGCGGAAGAGCGCCCTCCGATCGGGGCGCTCTCCCTACCGCTGCCGGGTCCGCCGGGTCCCCCGGAACCCCCTGCCGCCGTCCCGCGATCGAAAAGTCCTCCTTGAAAAAGCACCACAGTGGGCGTGAAACTCGTGGGAGAGTGTTTGTGCTGTTCGTTTTTTTTTATTTTTATGTAGTTTAATAAAGTATAAAATTTTTAACCTCTTTGCTGGTGAGTACTCAATCTTTTTGGAGCAGTTGGACCCCGGATCATTTTTCCTGTTTGTCGTTTTTCTGTTGCCCTGACCCTGGTCCATCTGATGACTCTCCTGGTTGCTGCCTGCCATGACCTCAGTTCATCCAATGATTATCCTGCTTACTTTGACTTTACAAAACATACAGAACCCCTGTAAGCTCATTTTGAACCCCCAAAATAACCACAATGTTATATGCATAAAAGTGTCAAAGAGGAGTGCTACTGAGCATGGCTATATATAAAATCAGAGACAAAACATGAAACGCAGACAGAGCCCAGTGCTACATCCATTGACACAAATACACGGTACAGTGCCTATATATACATATCTTTTTAATAAAATGGTCTTTTAGTTTAACTCTTTGGCCAAAGTGTCATAAGCCCATGAGCCTCTCCAAGGCAGACCACCTTTGATCCTGACTCTGGATTGCCTGATTACCTCTGTTACTTATTCTTCCTGGATACTCTCTACTGCCCGTTGCACTGCTGATCCAGATTCCTGACTCCAGCTTTCTGTGACGAAGCCTATTGGTGAAACGCGTAGGAGGAGGAGCATAGGGTGATTGCTCTCATTCTGTGCAGAGGAGCGGAGCAAGGAGCATCTCACATTGGGCTCAAGCCGTCATCGCGTGACCAAGTTTGCCTTGCCTGAGCGTTGGCAACCACCAGGAGGAGGAGAGCCTACACACGCAGCCCAGTTACTACCGGGAAGGGTCTATACGTCACAACCGGAAGTGACATCAGACCCGGACACCCGGAGGGTCGTGTGGCATTGTGGGCTATCGAACATCGCTGCAGCGTGGACCGGAGGAGCCTTTGGGGTTGATTGAAGCTGTAGCAGTCCCACGGACCAGGAGACAATCCAGGTCTCATCAGCACCTGCATAGTGTGCACCGGATGAGATTTTGGGGCTGACTAAAACTACAGGTCCCCCACGTACCAGGAGTGAATTCAAGGTGAGCACATAGAGCATTGGCTCTACTCTGGGGTACCACTCTACATCTAATTATACCCGGGCAGTGCACAGCCCACAAGACTCAGACTTTTCACAGGGATTTTTCCCTTATTAACACTTGGAGACCCATTGAGTACAATTGCAAGGAAGCTTCATCTGCACGAACTTTTTTTTTTCAAAACACCTTTTATTGTTATATTTGATTTTTATGCTTGCTTTGTCCCACCAAGATTACCTCTGGGACATATATGTTTTTTATGTATATTAAGATTAAAGGAGATTAGTTTACCACTACCCTGTTCTTGACTGCGCTTCCTACTTCTTTTTTTCTTTATTTGTTATCTCAGTCTCAACAGGGACTGGGGTTCCCTGTTTTAAGAAGCTGCGTCATCTACTGGTTTGTGGCTAATTTCCCATAATCTCTTTTAATACAGTAGCAACACCCTATATGCGCCGGACTGGTTCATGTCACATATTTTTATTATTTTTTTGGTTCATTTTACTTTCATATTTTTTTGAGTTTTAGCAAATTGCTCAACAACACAGCCCATATTCATAGTTACATCCCATTTGGCGCACTTTATTTTTATTTTTTGTTCTTTCTTGTATGTTTCTGTGATTAGTCTTGGTGATTCTACACTACGGACACTCCTCACAGATATCCCCACTGAGTCTGATAAAGGCCCATAAGCCTTAACGTCACTAACGTTAAGGCTTATGATCTACTTCAACCAATCAGATTGGGGTTATATTTCTCACAATCTGATTGGCTTAAGTATCACGTGAGGGCAGCCATTTTGGATTTGGTGGCATCATGTTAAAGGGAAATGAAGCACAGCCGTTCTGATTTGCTGTCTTCAGTCCCTTTACATGATGTCTCAAAAAAAGGGCACGCGATTCTCACAACTAATTACAGGCGTGTACCATTTGCCAATCAAATGTGATGTTATAGGCCATAATTAAGGCTGTGACGGCTCATTTGAGCTCAAGAAGCCAATGTGTCAATATCATGGAAATTAACATGGGGCTATTGCATTGACAGATGAAGACAGAAGATAAAGACAGAAGATAAAGACATTAAATAAATAGTCACAGATGAAGAAAGAAGAAGGGGATGGAAGATGAAAGAAAGAAGAATTTCTTTACCTGGCCAGGATCTTCACCGTAGATGGCGTTGGATTGTGTTTTGTGACGTCACCAGACGAGAGCTTCCTGATTCCCTAGGATTCGGAGGGCCAACTCTTCTAAAGGTAAGAGAAATATCGAATGTACAGTGGCGGCTGCCTTTACCCTAGTGCGGCCACAGCGGCGCAACTCTGATAACCGCGAGCAGATGCAGTATGTTTATGTTTTTTTTTCCGGAGTATATTGCGGTATTTTAGCGCTCGTAACATTAGCATTTTATTAGCACTGTCTGCAATACTGCAATACCGTCTAAAAACTCAGGGGGGCGTTCGCGAGCTGTTGTCTTCAAAGTCTAATACTTTAGCAGTTCAACCTACGTCAGTACACAGTCTGCGTGTGCGCGCGCAGTAATTGTAAATTTGCATATTTATACATGCACGTGCAGTGCTGTATGTCTCATTTGAAAATTGTTGAAACGCATAGGCGTGTACTGTAACAGTATCACATTTCGGTATATACAGCGCTCTCCCCTCGCTCGCCCCCGCACATGCACAGGATAATTTACTGCACTGCAGTATTTCAACTTCTTATCTTATCTACAGTACAGTACACCTCTCCCACACCATTCCATTGAATGTGTGTCTTTCTGGTTTCAATCACATTCCTTCTTGACAGTTGATGATTACTGCGCATGTGTCTGTAAGTTCACCACTGCTTGCTTGCAAAGTTCAAGAGTGAGTGACCAAAAAAAATAAATATTATTTTTTTCTCCTCATTTTTTATTTTTATTTCTCCACAAGCCTGAATAAACTATCTTGATATTACGATTTTCAATCTGTGCTGTTGCTTTTGACTGCGACACTGTGCGTTTGACTGCACATAGTTGATTTGCGTGCTTTTTATGTATTTGGGGGTGTAGGGATCAAATTATTATGATGACATGCCTTTTGAAAATATGCCATGTCTTTGAACTGCAGTACAGCTAACCCTTCATGCAGCTGTACCCTGTACCCCCCTCCCCATGCACACACACAAGGCTCGCTCAAGGATTTGAAACTCTTATCCACACCTCTCCAGAGCCATTCCGTTTCTAAACTTGTCATTGTGTTTTTAATCGTCCGTCCCTAGCCGAGCATCAACTCTCTGCGCCTGCGTGTAATCCTCTTTGGGATGGGAGCTACAGTACATAGCTGATGATTACTGCGCATGCTAGCACTGTTATTACTTTATTATTGATACCCAGTTTATGCTCCCTTCCACAACATATATACGGTCCCAGCACTTTTGAGCACCATCACACCACTAAACCACGTTTATTCTCTATATGGTTGCTCATGCATAATGGACTTGGTATAGACTAACAAACTTGTTTATTGGAAAGTATACAACTACACATTGGATACAAGAGCAGGTCTGTGTGTTTTTTATTTTTATGGACATATGACAAATTAGACTGTGGGAAGCCATGATGGATGAAATGGAGGATTTACAAGATAATACACTACCTACAGTATATACTTTTAATTGTGGAGATGACTCTTGTAGAAAGAAGAAGGCCCTTCGTGTCTTTGAAAATGTTGTGGAAACCGATTCAAATGATATTTGTGATTTAAAAATATATTTTCAAAAGTTGGAAACACTGCTCATTTATAAAACGCGGATCTGGTGGGATATTGTTGCTACAGAAAATTATCTTAAAATGAAAAGAATTCCCAGGGGCCTGAGAGTCAAGAAAGTTCCAATTTTTGGCTTTCCTGACAAAGCCTTTGAGGAGCAGTGGATTATCACACTGAACACTTGTTTTTTTGGTTTAATGGAGTTAATCTTGCAACATAAATTTAAGGAAAAAACAACATTAGATAACCAGATCAAGGAACTGCAGGAAAAACTACGGAAATTTAAGGACATTGAGGGTTTCTCCAAATATGACCAGATATTAGCTAAAACCATAGAGGATACAGAGAGAGAAATTATGATACGTAAGCAGAATAAATATGATCGTGATCGCATTGATTATGAAAAAAAACAGAACTATAATTGGCAAAGAACTGTTCCTGTTTTTGACCGTTTTTTGCAAGATTCATCCAAAAACATGTCACGAAGATCAACCCCGAGTAAATCAATTCTGAAACCGAGCAATTTTGATTATAAAAGCGGTGACTCTGAACTGTCTGATGTGGAGACAACCTCCCACTCTGTATCTTTTATGGACATGGAAAATAGATCCAGTGGCTCTCAACATGGGAATATAGATCAATCCAGAAATGAGAAACGTTCATCAGACAGTAACATCCCTCGGGGGGATCCAGTCCCTGTCAAACAAAATGACTCTTACCATTCAGAACAACAGTCAAAAAACTACCTTATGTTCAGGAAGGACGAAAGAGGACAAGGAGGGGGAAGAAAAGACGCAGGAGGAAAGAGGGCAAATAAGAGGAAAAATAATTATTAAATGATATTAATAATGTTATTAACATCTCAGGTATGGAGTTGTCACATGCTGAGATCTCTCTACTCAATAAGGGATTAAAGTATGCGCCGACTATGGACATCGACCTCTTTGATGTAGCGGTTGATGTCCATAAGTTTGTCCGCAAGTTAACCCTAAAAAAATTCTTCCACCAACCAAAGGTTGGGGGGGGGGGGGGGCTCAGACTGTGACAGCCTTGTGAAGAACACATTGTACCCATGCTTGACATAACTAATCCTCCTTCTCCCCCAATAGAAACTCCTGAAACTCTAGAATCTTTCCGGGATCACTGTACACTCAGGGACATGGAAGATCTTCTAATACAGGGTAACACCATGGATGACTCACAAACCCATACACTAGGGGATTGGGGATTCAAACTCAAAGAGAAGTCAGTTTTTTACCCCACCTTTATTAAAGGCCCATACCTCACCATGTTTGAGAACCTAGTTTTTCGTGAACTCAGACTGCTAGCTCAGGGTTTTTCCTTCTCGCATCTGGGGTATGATAATCTCAGCAAAGGGGAGAGAGTTGCTATTAAGACATTACAGGACAATCCTATGTTAGTAATTAAGAATGCAGACAAGGGGGGGCGCTGTGGTAGTTCAGAGTAGGACTGACTACTTCAAGGAAGCATTTCGCCAACTTGGAGATGAGTCCTCCTACTCTGAACTACCACGGGACCCTACAGATTGTTTTTTAAGGGAACGTAGTTGGTTGATTTGGGGACAGCTACACATGTATTGAATAAACAAGAAACAGGTTTTATTGTCAATCTTCATCCTGTTATTCCCATATACCACCATCTCCCAAAGATCCACAAGACTTTGGTCGACCCTCCTGGCCGGCCAATAGTCTCCAGCATTGGATCTTTGGGAGATGGTTTGTCTCAATATGTTAACACATATTTACAGCCTTTGTCAGGGCCTTACCATCCTTCATTTTGTATTCAGGGGACTTACTCACAAAACTACAAGACATTACATGGAATCAAGATTTCCTGTGGGTAACTATGGATGTGGTCTCCTTGCACTCGATCATACAGCATGATCTGGGTATGGCGGCTGTCCGCCACTTCATAGAATGCCCAGGTAGCTCGATACTTACGACAACGTTTATTATGGAATCTATACTCTTTTTACTCACTCACAATTATTTTCTTTTTGAGCACCAATTTTATTTGCAACTTCGGGGAATGGCAATGGGGACACGTTTTGCCCCCTCCTATGCCAATCTTTTTATGGGGTGGTGGGAGAACAACTTTATTTATAGTAGCACAAACACTTATAGACACAGTATTATTTTTTACAAACGATTCATTGATGATCTTATTTTTATTTGGCACGGGAGCACACGTTATTAGCATTTATTGATTATTTAAATGACAACACGTTAGATATTCATTTCACCACTGATTATCATACACATCACATCAGCTACCTGGACATTCTGTTTTATATAGACATTAATCTAAAGATACAATCTGATGTTTATAAGAAACTAAATTCTAGGAATTCATTTTTGAGAGCGGACAGCTGTCACCCCAGATCAGTGATTAAGGGGATACCCAAGGGTCAGTACCTCAGATTGAGGAGAAATTGCTCAACATTCAGCGATTTTTTGACTCAGTCTGAGGAGCGGACCAACAAATTTGTGGAGAGGGGATATGATCGGGAGACCCTCCAATCTACACTACAGGAGGTTATGGAAATTGAGCGAGAAACTATACTCCCATCCAGAGGGGTGATGGGAGAATGAGGGATGGTAAAAATAGAAAGAATTTCATGAGTTCAAACAGAGAGACTAAGGATAGTAAGATCTGCCCCCTGTTCATATCCCAATTTAGCAAGTCAAGTGGTCAGGTAAATCGGATTATAAACAAGCATTGGGAATTACTACAGATGGATCCTATACTTCGTGAATACACTGAGAAAGGCCCAAAATGTGTATATAGAAGAGCTAAAACACTGGCCGCGTTTATCTCTCCAAGTGTGATTTCCACTCCTGTGGGTGATCCGGAATGTTTCCTGACCAGGGGATCCTTTAGATGTAATCACTGTAACATGTGTCAATTCATGAAGCCTGCCAAGCATGTCTTCTCCCACCGTCCACACAAACGCTACAACATACATAGCTTCATCAAGTAATATCTCCTTTGTGGTTTATCTTATCAACTGTGGCTGTGGGAGGAGATATGTTGGCAGGACAACTAGGGCGCTGAAAATAAGGATGCAGGAACATTGTCGACTCATCCGCAAAAAAAGATTTAGAGCATCCTGTCTCCAAGCACTTCACAGAATGTAGAGAGGGGGGCATCAACAATTTCTCTTTTGTGGGTATAGAGAGGATCACTAAAAAAGAAAGAAGGGGTGACATGGTAAAATTATTGGATTGCAGAGAATCCTATTGGATTTTCATGTTGAGAACAAGATTCCCTGAAGGGATAAAGGTAGAGTGGAACATTAACCACTTTCTGAAATAAATCATTACGTTGTCATTCTCAATCCGTCACTGACCCTAAGAGACGTGGATACTGGCCATATATATGTAAATAATTTTTGACATAACATGAGAAATTAAATAATTTAACATATGGACCGCATTTCTCATTGGTGTAATTGTGTTTGCATTAGTGTAATTGTGCTTTTCATTGATTTAACTGTGTTTATCTCAATTAATGAATATGTAACTTTTACTTATCTATGCATATCTATATGTATGTTTACGACCAATAATGGCAAACAGGAACTTATGTGTAACCACATGCTCTCATAGCTCCACCTATGGTATACAAACCTCAGTAATGTAGGCTTAATATTTTCTCTAGGGCACTCTACACAATATCTCTTATAAATAGATGCTTAAGAAATATATATCATGACCTCCATCTCAACAAGGGGGCACGCATTTGTTTTTATACGGGTATAAGATCATACGTTATACTTTTTTATTTGCTTTTCTAGCCTTTTCTAATCAATAAACTGTTTATTGTATGTTTTTTTAAATATCACTGTGTTACTGACTGCCTAAATTGATTTCCCCGTTTTGGTGTGTGCATATATATCACTTTATACATTTATTTACTTTTTATTTTCAGTACATTACTTATAGCCACTATCTATTAATTCTAGTAGCAGTACCTCCACGATTTGCTTTGTCATTTTGTGGGTGGGTGTGCAATAGCCTCATGGATGTAGCTATATCTGTATAGTGGTATACATTCACTTTTCTTTAGCTGGAACGGGGGAATCCAGTACTTATTTGTTTAGCTGCTTATCTGCGCATGCGCCGGGCGACGGGACTGGGGAGTCTCTCTTGCCACTGCCAGGGGTCTGGTTCTGTATCGGGTGAGCGCCCTAGAGGGGCGTGTCTCCCTGAGATTGAGACAAGACTGGTATGGGCAGGGAGTTCTTCAGTGCTCAGCCGCCAGACGCATGCGCGACGAGCGCGATTCTCATTGGTCAGTGACGTCACATGACGTCACTGTTTGGCGCGAGAAACGGCAGTCAGCTGTATTTAAATTGTTTGTTACACCGTGTATGGCACTTCTTGATAAAGTGCACTAGCACGAAATGCGTAGAAGGGTTGCTGCCCTCTATTGTATGGCTTGTCAATAAAGGATTTGTTTGCCAGACCTGCTCTTTCTACTTATTGCTGTGCGCTGCACACTTTTGCTTTTGGACTCTTCATCCTGCTACAGCTGCACGCTCTGGAAGGGAGGCTCTGGGAGATCTGAGTATTGTGAGTAAATTACCTGGGGCTAACCCAATGAGGAAGGGGAGGGTGTCCTTGGGCAACCTACCCCAACCTTCAGGGTAACCTTAGTGCCCCCATAAAGGTTTAGCACTGTTATTACTTTATTATTGATACCCAGTTTATGCTCCCTTCCACCACATATATACGGTCCCAGCACTTTTGAGCACCATCACACCACTAAACTACGATTACTGCGCATGCGTCTGTAACTTCGCCACTGCTTGCTTGCGAAGTTCAAGAGTGAATGACCAAAAAAAATAAAAATATATTTTTTTTCTCCTCATTTTTATTTTTATTTTCTCCACAAGCCTGCCTAAACCATCTTGATATTATGATATTCATCTGTGCTGTATCTTTTGACTGCGACACTGCGTTTGACTGCACATGGTTGATTTGTGTGCTTTTTATGTACAGACGAGGCCACGATTATCCTAACACTTGCTTTAAACTAGTCGGTTTACATTCAGGGTATGTGCTGGGTATGTTCTGGGTATGTTCTAGTTTGAGGCACGTTTAAGGCATTTCTGCATTGACTAATGACCCATAGGATTAACACAGCAAGGGTACCTGGCAGTCCAATTCAGTTTGAATGGGACTGCCAGGGACCCCCGCTGTTAATCTGATAGGCCATTAATCAATGCAGAAATGCTGGGGCTAGTTTAAGGCATGTTTAAGGCATGTATTCAGGCTATTTCTGGGTCTTCTTGGTGATTGCCACTGGTTTGTGTAAGAATAGTCGCACTCTCTACTGTATTTGGGGGTGTAGGGATCAAATTATTATGATGACATGCCTTTTGAAAATATGCCATTTCTTTGAACTGCAGTACAGCTAATATTCATGCAGTTGTACCCTGTACCCCCCTCCCCCACGCACACACACACAAGGCTCACTCAAGGATTTGAAACTCTTATCCACACCTCTCCAGAGCCATTCTGTTTCTAAAGCTTGTCATTGTGTTTTTAAACGTCCGTCCCTAGCCGAGCATCACCATCTTCACCATCAGTTACAACTGGAACAGAACAGTAAGATACCACTAGGAGTGTGTACTCACACTGGCCCGTGTGAGTATTGTGATATATTTACCACTAATACCCTTATACCCCACCCTTTCATCACCTGATATTGATTGGGCAACACCCATAAATGAACAAGATACCAAGATAGGATTACACTCACACTAGTCCGTGTGAGTGCCAGATTATAATATATAGTATATAATTTTTGGTGGTCCATAAACACACCATCCCCCCCCTCATTGACGTGTATATAAGTATATGTGTTAACCCTATCCTCCTTTCTGTTTATACGAGAGGAAATCCCCCTGGAGCGGCACTGTGAACCAATGAAGCAAGTGGCCCACACATCAAGAAGAAGAACTCGCATCGCAAGAATAAAAGCCTCATAAGAAGCACACGGGACTCCCAAAGAAACTCTGATGCGACTGGGCTTACACAAGGCCGTGTAAGTTTTATATACCTTTATTCTATTTCACCTTCACACCAACACACATACACTCATGTGTGCCTATCCTTCCAATTAGACATTAGACACCTGAGCCACCACACCTGCTCAGGATATTACTGCTTCATCTTAAAAAGCAATTACCAGTCCTATTACACTGCCTGTTTCCAACCATTGTGCTCCCCCATCCTTTTTGTATGCATCACCTCTCTGCGCCTGCGTGTAATCCTCTTTGGGATGGGAGCTACTGTACATAGCTGATGATTACTGCGCATGCATCTGTAACTTCGCCACTGCTTGCTTGCAAAGTTCAGGAGTGAGTGACCAAAAAAAAAATATATTTTTTTCTCCTCATTTTTTATTTTTATTTTCTCCACAAGCCTGCCTAAACCATCTTGATATTACGATATTCAATCTGTGCTGTAGCTTTTGACTGCGACACTGTGCGTTTGACTGCACATGGTTGATTTGTGTGCTTTTTATGTATTTGGGGGTGTAGGGATCACCTCTCTGCACCTGCGTGCCTAATTTTCCTATTGTTGGCTTTGAGTCACCTCTCTGTAATCCTCTTTGGGAAGGGAGCTAGATGATGATTACTGCGCATGACTGTATACTGTAGGCATGATCAGTACTGTACATCACAAGAGTATTAAAACAATACATGCTGTAAGGGTATAGAATACACATATGTACTGGAATACATGTAGAATAAATGCATACTTTTTATTTTTCGGGTTTATTATACAGTATATAAAAAATTATCGTATACGGTCTGAAAACAACAGCATACTGTTTCAGGTTTTCTATGAAGCTCTCAGTTACAGTATTCTATTCGAATCAATAACAACGGCCACTAAACCACTAAACTGTAGACTCCGGTACGTGTTTTTTTTTTAAATCAGATTCAGCAATGTGCAGGCATTATCCATGCGATATTATCCATCGAAATCCCTCCATTTGTTGTTTTCCGCATGAGATGACAAAGTTTTCTTTTCTGAAGAACAAAAAAAAAGTAAAAGTTTTACTGTAATGGTCAGTCACTCCCCTAAAGAAGTTCTCACAGTCAGTCCCACCAATAATTTTCTCGGGGGGCGTCTCCTGTTCACATGCGCATGCGCCTACCGTCGATGTGATGACACGCATATGCGTTTCAAGAAGGTTCCAATGCGCATGCTCCTAGCTTTCCACCAATTGTGCAGTATCTACTGTAGAAGCTGCTCAGAAAATGATATTGCTTACAGGAGAATCGCTTGATTTTTGAATCGCATTGATATTGATATTTCAAAAACAGAATAAAATATGGCAACATTACTCACCATAGACTTTGCCAATCAGCTGGCACCGAGCCACTGCCAGTCCCTTATTCTTGATCATACACGTCGTTGCAGGTAATAGCGGGACTACTACACCTGTAGTCAGCTGATGAGGCTGGAAATCGCTTAGGTACATGCAAGCTTGCTTGAATCTGTATGCGAAACCCAGCTCAGGCTGCAGGTATCTGGGCGGGGACAGACAGAAAGGGTTGCCTGTCACCAGGTTTTCACTGACGGTCGGACCGTTATTGGAAGCTGTCGCTGTCGCATTGCTTGCCAGCGACTGACAATTCTTAGTTGGTTTTAACATGACCTTTCGCCTTTTGCAGTCTCCATGATCATAGATGCGGGAAAAACCCGGTGATACACACTAATACCCTCCAATAACATCGGGATCAATACGAAAAAAACATGGATCGCTACATAACTTTTTCCTTAATGCAGGCTTCCACACATGAGCATCAGGCGAAAATTTGTAAAAGTCATAGTTTTCGATAAAATACTGATAAATTTGAACAACTGTTGCCATCTTATCATCTGTTGCATTAATCGTGGCCCATATTAAATAAGCATACGTTCTCTCAGGTTTTTGGAACACAGACTGCAGTTGTGCACTCATGGCGGGACTCTCAGGATAATAACACCAGACCAGAAACTATGCTTGTCTTTTTTTAATATAAAAAGCCTAAATTGATACATTATTGTAACTGCTTCAGTCCCAAGGCCAATTTACAATGGACCACTGTGATATTCTTTTAAACACCTTTAAGTTGACACATTACTGAAGCGCATGCGCATTACAATTTATGAATATCTGCCATCTGGCGGATACGCGAAGAATTGCAACCAATTAAATCCGAACCATTATCAATAAACACATCAACCGCGGGTGTGAATGCAACATGAATGCGGTATGAATGCGGTCAGAATGCAGCATGAACGTGGTGAAGTGCGGTGAAGTGCGTGGCATTCGGAAAAAATTCCCAAAAAAATTCTGAGATGTTGGAGAATAAAAGGGGCCGCGGCTGTATGTACTTTTATTTTTACAGGTTTTTTCATTGGATTTTTCTTATTTTATGTTTTTCATTGCCCATTGACTGCTAATGTATTAATCTGTGCCTGTTTAGGGTACAGATAAATACAGTAATAGCCAATGCATTTCTTGGCAAATGCATTTCTTGTATTGACTGTTATATTTTCTATGTATTTTTATTGTTTAAATTAAATTGTTTTGAATTGTGTTGGCTTGATTTTTTTTTTCAGATTGTTTTGACTTTTTATTTAATTATGTATTTTGTTGGTTATTGGTTTAAATTGGTGTGATCTAGTGATTGTATTAATTAATTGTTGTGTTGGTTAGTTCTTTTAGCTATTACATTTATTTGTTGGGATAGTGGTGTGATTTACTCAATTATTGGTTGGCTAGTGGTTTTATTTACTGTAAGTAATTGATTGTCTGGTGGTTTTATTTCTTTCATTGATTGGTTGGCTAGTGGTTTTATTTAGGTAATTAATTGATTGTCTATTGCTTTTAATTTTACAGTTTGCGTGTTTAGGTGCTTGTTGTATAGGTTTAATTATTGTACTGCTGCGGCCAAGTTTATTCGAGCATTTGCCCGTTCTTGGCCGCAGCAGTAGCCTGGCGCGCTCCCGAGAGTGACGGGCGCGCGCCGAAGCAGCGGAAGAGCGCCCTCCGATCGGGGCGCTCTCCCTACCGCTGCCGGGTCCGCCGGGTCCCCCGGAACCCCCTGCCACTGTCCCTCGGGGAGCCCCTGGACGCGCGTGCAGGGGGCGCACGCTCCCGAAGACGCGTGACCGCGCGTCTATGACACGCGGCACGCAGAGGGGCGGCCACTAGAAAGCCGGGAAATCTCCCGGCTTGCGGTACCGGCCACACTCGAATAAAGTGTGTCGGTACTGTATATTTTGGACATTCAGGCTTTTGTATTAGGGTGACCATTAACTGTTATAGTAGCTAAAGCCCATATTAGATGGATATGATGTACTACATACCAATCAATGGTTACAGGGTGGGTATAGTGAGTCCGGGGTGGGTGGTTAGACCTACCGGGAGGGTAGGGGGCAGGGTGGGTTAACCTCTTAATTACTGTAGTGGTTATTAATCACTATGGTGATTAAGGGTTATGGGGCCATTAGATTGTATTTATTATATATGCTTTCTGGCAATGGAAAACATGGCCCTGCAGTATGGTGACAAGGACGCCCTTCACATTGGTAGGGGTAAGTAGAATGGTTTTTATTTACTTTATCTATGCTTCCTGGCTAATGTTGTGTTTAATAAGGAGAAAGTGATCTATTATCCATATCTGGATAATAGTTATTTTGCCCATTTCTGTACTATATGAGTTTGGTGGGGGAGGGAGAGGTGTATTTATGGAAATGTAGGTCATGTTTATTTATTTTAAATACAGGAATGGTACCGGGGACCAACGGGGACCACCTGAGGACCCACGGACACCCATGGGGACGACCTGAGGACCACGGTCACCTGTGGGGAGGAACTAGGGGTCCCACAGCTGTGTGGGGTCCCGCAGGGACCACCCGAGGGCCCCAACACACCCATGGGAACCACCCAAAGGCCCCCAGACACCTTGGGGACAACCTGAGGACCCATGGATGCCCATGGGAACCACCTGAAGACCCATGGACACCTGCAGGGAGGAACCGTGGTCCCCACAGCTGTGCCCCAGGGACTCACAGGGACCACATGAGTGCCCCAAAACACCTGTGGGAAAAATCTGAGGTCCCCAGACACCCACAGTGATGACCCTGGGACCCCCAGACACACGTAGGGACCGTTGGTCCCACGGACATGTGGGGATCACCTGGAAGCCCACAGAGCCTAGCAGGGACCACCTGAGGGCCCCCAGAAACCTGTGGAAATCCCCCGGGGTGCACTGTGGGGCCTGCAGACACCCATGGGGACCACCAGGGGACCCCCCCGACCTGTGGTATTAATTCTGTGTCTATAAATAAATTATTGTTTTATGTGGGGGCACAAGGGGTGGGTTGTGTATTGGTGCTTTCTACATACAGCTCAACCCCATTATAACGCGATCTGTTACAACGCAAATCCGCTTATAACGTGATGCAAGCGTGGCTCCCAATTTTCATATTTATGAATACTTTACAACACGATTATTGGTATCTTAAATACTTTATTATACAATGCATACAATTGTACATTATTTCTAACGTGATCTGCTTATAGCGCGATGTGATTCTTTGGACCCCAAGCACAGCATTATAAGGAGATTGAGCTGTATTTTAATTTTAATTTATGACTAGTATAGATGCACAGGGGGTCTCCGGAGCAGAACCGCATTGGTTTCAGGTCCTAATGGCCCATAGGATTAACACAGCAGGGGTCCCTACAGTGTGAGTCATACCGGGATCTGCCTGCCTGTAGCATAACAGTGTAGATGCGCAGGGTGCCTCTGGAGCTGAACCGCATTGATTTCAGATCTGGGGATCCCCTGCTTCCCGAGATACAGGTCCTGTTATGGGGTGCCGTTGTCTCCTATGCATGGAAATGTCTTGATCACGTGACGCGAGACATTTCCATGCATAGGCGATACCGGCACCCCATAACGGGGCCCATATCTCAGGAAGTAGGGGCCCATATCTCAGGAAGCTGAAATTAATGCGCTTCAGCTTTGGAGACCCCCTGCTATTTTACTGTAATGTTTAAAATGAAATAAATCCCCCGCGATCACCTGTGAGAGGCGCGCAGTTAGAGTGAATGGTTCAGCCTAACACTTTTACTGCGCGTCTCTAACAGACAGGCAGACCCCAGTAGGACTCACACAGCAGGGACCCCTGTTGTGTTAATCTGATGGGCCATTAGTCTGTGTCTGCAAATTTTGAGAGAATCTCGGGCAAATCTCGAAATCCATTTCGAGAAATGTTCGAATAAAGGCCGCTGCATCTGTACCTAGCTTTAAACCTTTGGGGGAAAAGGGGCAGGGGGAAGAGGGACACCTGCTCAGCTAGTGTCAAATGGGTAAGTACAGGTATGTCCAAATGTGGGGTCTTGTGCTACATCCAGTATATAGAATATATGGTAAACCTAAGAAAAAGAACCCGGTGAATACAAGCACTCAAAGACCCTAGATTAATTATGGTAAGTGTCACGATGATAACATTTAAACTTTTAATTATAATTCAAAGTAAAATAAGGTGGTGCATATATTATACTAAATATTAAAAAGAGTTTATCCTCAAAGGCTAGAAGCCACTGAATTAGCCTGGGAACTGTCCGGAGGAGTTAAATTCCTTTCTGGATAGTATGGTAATTTGTTGCAAACATGTGTTAATCCCCCTCTTTTGTGTGCCGGTGACTCTGTATTTTTACCTAGGGGTACTCAGTATGATTGCCCACATGTATATTTGTATATATAGTAACCTTATTGGTTTCTTGAAATAGCACTGGAGTTAACCCCGTATTTAGGTACAAATTAAAGCAAAAAGTGCTGACTATAAACGGCAAAAAGTACTGACTGCAATACTATCTCTACACATGAAATAGAGAAAGTGTTTTTTGGCAGTTTTAGAGCAAAATTGTCACTAATGTGACGCCTTACAGGGATTGCTCATTGGTACAGCTCAACCCCGTTATAGCGTGATCCGCTAGAACGTGAATCTGCTTGTAACGCAGTCTGAGCATGGCTACCGAATTTAAAACCTCCATTTTGCCACGCAAGGACCTTACCAGCATCTCTCTCCTCACTTCATAGAAGCTCTCCTCTCTGCAGCCGTCCACGTGCTCTCCTCTCTGCAGCTGTCGTGTGCAGAGTCTTTTTTTTTTTTTTTAAACATTCAATTAAATGCTTTATTGACTAACGGACACACACAAATTGAACATTAGTATATTTTGTATAAGACACATGCAGGGATTGTAACCAACATAAGTAACTCTGTCTAAAAGAAGAGTCTGATCCTGCTCAGTATGGCTGGAGATATGACAGCTAAGTTGCTACAAACCATATTGTCAGTATCAAACTTGCAACTATTTAGTCAACATGAGTAACTCTGTCTAAAATGAGCGTCTGATCCTGCACAGCGCTGCTGGAATTAAGACAGATAGGTTTTTACATACCATCTTCTTAGTAACAGACTGATTATTTACCTACTTTTTTAAAACTTAAATGTTATTGATTTTCAAAACAATGCAAACCTTACAACATGCTGGGAACATCATTTGGAGACAAGTCATAAAATAGCAATTTATCAATACAAGACATACACAAAGGAAAAATGGTGAGGAAGGGGAAGGGAAAGGGGATTGGAAAGTCCATATTGTCCTTAGACCATCCCGTGGGTCTGATTTCTTATTTTTTTAGATCCGCTAATTTACCTCTATCTCCTGCACGCAGGGCCGCCAACAGAAATCATTGGGCCCAGGACAAATGAAAGCAACAGGCACCACCCCCCAACTCATAGCACATCTACCACGGAAAAAAAAATTTTAGCGCGCAACTTTTACTTAACTGTTTTCTTCTTATTGTAATACGGAAAAAAACATTACAATGCAATCTGTTTATTTTAATAATTTAAACAAAAGACAAAGATACCCAATGCTACATCCAATCTGACAAAAGGCCTGGGGTTGATTCAGTATGGGCCTAGGGAGGGATTCATTATGGGCCTGGGGGGGTTAATATGGGCCTGGGGGGGTTTAAATTTGGGCATGGTGGGTTAAATGGGATGGTGGGGTTAAGTATGGGCCTGGGGGTTAGGGTAAAGTATTGTATGGGACTAAAATTAATTACAGTACCTCTCTTCAACTAGTCCGCGGTGGGGGCCTTCGATCGGTCAGTGAGGGGGCCTTCAATCGGTCAGCGAGGGGGCTTTCAAATGGCCCACGGGGGAGGCTTCAACCAGCCCGAAGGGGGGAGCCTTCAATTGGCCAGCGCTTCAACCGACCCATCCTTCAACCGTCCGGAGTTGGGGGGGGGCTTCAATTGGCCAGCGGTGGGGCTTGTTTCTGAGGGGAGATGGAAGGCACATGGGTGGTGACTGAATGACTGCCTTGGTGGGTGGGTGACTGCCTGGGTGGGTAACTGCCTGAGTGGGTGGGTGCCTGGGTGGGTGACTGCCTGGGTGGGTGACTGGTGCAGGAGGCTGGAGTGGAGCTAAGTTGGTGAGCGCAGGCTCGCCACAGTGCTTCCCCTCTATGCCACATTGGGAGCGAGTCCACAGGCATTTGCGGCGCTTCCCCCCTCCCTGCCCACGGTCTCTGTGGCTGCTGCCCGGGTGGGAGGTAGGCACGGGCCAGGCCACATTCCCCTCGAGTGCCCATGTGGATGGGGAGACACGACCGGCGATTGGGGAAGGCAGCATGCCGGGCACATGCGCGCCGAGAGCTCTGCTCTGTGCATGCGCACTGAGAGCTCTGCTCTGCGCATGCACATGGGGATTGCACCGTGCCCGGGAGACCAACCCAGGCACACCCTTCCTTTTGGTGGGCCTGCCTGCATGGCCCCATTGCAGTTATGTATCCTCATCTTTCCCACACTCCATCCGAAGAGAATGCATCTAGAGCTATCATAGCAATACTAAGGCGGTATTCACTCCTGAGCTAACATGGTTGCCAGACTTTTGGAATTTATTGCCAGTGTTATTAACCAAACTTGTTAACTTCTCCATCGGACACACATATCAAATTCTGTTCCTGATTTTGGCCAATGAGGGAATCTCGTTTTGCTTCTATAATGCTGTGATCTCACACCTTGTTGCATTTACAAAGTGGGCAACTAGTTTGGTCTCAGTTTTTGCAAGCCCCTGTGTTGGTCTATTGTCATGGGAGACCAGGACTAAACACATTTATACCGGGATCATATGATTGAGCAAAGCAAAGAGGTAAAATAAATTGTAATTTATTTCACGAAAAGCTATACACACAATGTTCCACAATTACAGTCAAAATACACTTACTAGGACGGGGGCAAACAAAATAATTTCTTTCCCGAACGAAATCTTGACATGTAAAGTCTGTAGGAGTACTTTTCCCAGGAGCGGGAATTACTCGCGAATGCCTTGGTTTGTTCTCAAATCTGCTGCTGCTGTAATGGCACTTGGAATCTTGATGACAATTATGAAGCTTGAGGAATCTTATGCATCTTAGGTGAATCTTAGGCGAATCTCATGATGAATCTCATGATGAATCTGATTCCCGATGGGCCGCAGGAATTCTTATAGGGTTCAAAACCCTATACCTAACAAGTGCAGCGAATCTCTCCATGGGAATAACTTTTCCCATCTGTACCGGAGTTGCCAATACTTCACAAACCTGGAAAGGGTGGATTCCTTTTCTGCTAAGGGCATGCACCAACCAAGCACCTTTGCCTCTTAGCATATAGGACCCAACCCCTTTTCCTGGCGACAGTAAGTCTGGGAATGGCCCTGACTTCACATTAGGATGGGGTTACTTGGGCTACCCCTCCCACCCTGACACCTCAGAGACACTGAGCCCTTTCAACTCTGGACTTTTGTAGAAATTGTGGCATCAAGCAAGCGGGATGCCTCAGAAGTCCGGAGCTGTACATCCTCAGCTCTCAGCTCATTTACAGTGAGTCACTACACGCATACTAAGTGGGGTGCTATAATAAATTAGTGTTTTCCTGTCTCCAGTGTTCTGAATGAAAGTCCAATTATTCCTATCATGTTTAATACACTAATTTAGGGGAACTTTCATTCATCGATTTTTATAAAACGGTATAAAAATTAAGTTATGGTTGTTTTATATGTTTCTCCCTTCACTATGCACACAGCAAGTTTCAGAGCGCTAGGAGCTTCCTAACAGAAGTTAGCAAAAAGCCGCTTTTATTCTTTAAGCAATGGACTTAGAAACATTTTCACTCTCGTCACCTTATAACTGGTGGGAGAGACTCCGAACCCCTACACTGGGTTCTGGGGGTTTGGGCATATACCGAGGGACCCTGGAATGTGATTTCCTCCTGCCCAGTCTTACTGTTCTAGTCTGTGCTGAAGCAGGGAGATCTGGCAGTGAGCCGCTAACTGCTTCCTAGGGAGGATTTTGTCCGGTGGTCTGTGTCTTCATGTCTCCAGGAATCCTGGGTACGTGTTTTGGGGTACTCGAGCAAAGGAATGGAAGCAGGCATACGGTCTTTCTAAAGGTGCAGTTTATTGTGCCACCAAAGAGGACCTTTGGTGGCACAATAAACTGCACCTTTAGAAAGACCGTGTGCCTGCTTCCATTCCTTTGCTCGAGTACTTCTGGGATGTCTGGACCTCCCTGGATACAGCGCACCGGCAGATAAGTACCCCCCTCCAGCACCTACCAGCAGTGTGCATGTGCTTCTACATATACATGTTTCGGGGTAACCAGCAAGTCTGGCCACCTTCTACCCAAACACATCCTGACAACACTTTACCGTAAAATCATCCCTGAAACTCACACCCTGCGAATCGCCTCTGGTTGGCACTCCTGGAACAGTAAAACACACATACTTCTTTTTTTAAATACAGTTCACGTGCCATAACTTGGTTGCAGAGCTGACACTTCAAACTCCCCAAAATTGGTTCAGGGGCACCCAGCCGGGCATAATACCTTTATTATTGGCCTAGGTACCCCCTCACCATTATATCTATCCATTCAGAACAGCCAGGGGACCATGGGGATAACAAGGCCCAAAATCCTTTGTAGCCAAGCCTTAATTTGTTCCCATAAGGTTGCCACACGCGGGCAAGACCAGAGCATATGTAGCAGCTTAGCTGACTCTCCACACTGTATGGGACACAATGGAGTGTAACCTGGGACAAATTTAGATTTAAGAGGAGTTAAATACCACCTCATAAGTACTTTATATGTCTTCTCCTTCAATGTTTTCCAGATCGAACTCATAGCCGAAGCCATCACAATCCCATCCCAATCTTCGTCTTCAAGCTCCTCACTGAGATCTGCCACCCACTGCACCATATATTGTTGTTTTCTAGCATAATCTAGCCCAGAACAGGTCACTTCCTTTTATATTTGAGAGGTGAGTCCACTCATGTCTGT
Organism: Ascaphus truei; assembly: GCA_036426205.1. Lineage (NCBI taxonomy): Eukaryota > Metazoa > Chordata > Amphibia > Anura > Ascaphidae > Ascaphus > Ascaphus truei. The sequence continues at coordinate 74,131 of WSYH01000735.1, read as the reverse complement.
TTCTAATATACAGGTGCGCCAACGTGTATTCTAACACTTGGCTTAAACTTGCCGTGGAAAATCTGGGTTTATCACCAAAAAGACCCAGGTACATGCTGGGTACATGCTGGGTACATGCTGGGTACATGCTGCAACATTTCACACATTTCTTCAGAAACGAATGGCCCGTCGGATTAACAAAGCAGGTGTTCCTGGCAGTCCCATTCAGTTTGAATGGGACTGCCAGGGACCCCCGCTGTTAATCCATTGGGCCATTCGTCTGTCTGCAGAAATGTGTGAAATGTTGCAGCATGTACCTGGGTCTTTTTGGTGATTGCCCCTGATTTGTTTTAGAATAATCGTCGGCACTCCAGTATAGAGCTTTTTGAAGTTTGTCAACGCTGGGCAGGGAGTAAATTTATTTATTTATATGATCGGATCTGGAGGTATCTAAAAAATCTGCATTAGGGGTTGTGATGGTGAGGTGGTAACCATGCTCTTAATAAAGGTCAAGCATTGTTTTGGTTACCCTTGATCTGAAATAAGGGTTCAAGAAGAGTCAGCTCTTGAACCCAATAACTGTATAACCAATAACCTGTACTTTGCAACAATAAAGATTTTATGTGTTTTTGCCTTTCCAGGGACACCAACGAGCAGGGATTGCTAGGGCATGAGTTTCAAGGTTTTTTTTGCAGAGGAATTGTTCTCAGAATGTACCTAGGTAGTTGGGGTCCGGAGTTGTCGGTTCCCCTAAATATTTACCCGACAATATTTTCCTTTAGAAACACTTGCGCAACTCACCACTAGGGTTGCTTGCTTCAGCATAGCCCAAAAAAGGTAAATGGGGCAAAGGGATGAAGTGTCCCTGTAACTATAAGGGGTCTCTAGGTTAAGGGTGATACCCCCAGTTAATGCCCAGGAAGCCCAGAACCTATATTGGGGTCTTTGGGTGCTCCAACTGTAGATAAAATGGTGAAGGGACTCTCAGAGTCCAGTCTAAGTCCAGTAGATAGTGTGTGGGGAATAAGGACTGATAGAAATTAAAGTACAGCTTTCTATTAATTTTCCCACACCCAAAGAATTAGACAGGTATTAAGATATATTTTATTAATACTTTAATAGTGCTATATGTACTATTGTGCACTGTATAAGAGCTGGGACTTTCGGAACCGATGCTCACACAGACTGTCAGGGCTATCAAGTTGGTGCCAGTAAGTCTAGTGGACATCGGAGTTCAAAGTAGCCGGAGGATTCAAGAGGTGTGAAATCAATTTGGGTAGCAGGGAAGGGCTCAAGTACCCACATCCTGGGAACAATGGCAGTCGTCCGGGCTGCCATTTGTTCTGCCAGACCTGGAGGAGCCTGACCCAGTGGGTGGCATGAGATTGCCAGGAATGGAGGTGGCAAGCTTGCACATGACCCTTGGCAATTTCAAATTTCCCGCTGACCAGGCTTTCTAGACCGCTTGGCTCTGATTGGCTACTGAGAAAGTTCCCAAGAGCTGATTGGCTGTAGTATTTTGTGAATGAATCTCCAAATAATATAAGAAACATCTGTGCCAATCATGTATGAGATTTCCAGCAGTAGAATTGCGGACTGGCTTTTCAAAGATTCTCTTGTGCGAATAGCAGAGCACTGGCTGCAGTTTTCATCCTGGGAAGCCTCCTGTAAGAGACGTGTTCAGAGGTACGCAATGGAGACTGTTTTAAGATGAAATTAAAATAAGGCTTTATTGCGCCTGTCACTTTAAACACAGCAAACATGTAAATCAGCAAACAAAATCCGCTCCACTTAGGAGTATATATACTGTACAGTTATAGTCCAGCTCTCTTTAACTGCGTGGTTACGATTCACCGGCCCAAATCATAGGGACATTTATATATATATATAAAGACATAGATAACAGTCTTAAAAGAAAAGTCTTATCTGTCTCTTAGTTGTAGGGGTTAGGCTTCTCTCTTTCCTTGGTTGCTGCCTTTTCCTCAGGTTATCTCAGCATTCAGGTGTAGAAGTCTTGTGAGCTCATCTGTGAGACTCAGGAACCTCTGCTCTGTCTGTTTCCTTGATCAGCACAGTTGTGGACTAAGGAATATCTCTTCCTGTCTCAAAGGCAGGCTTTTCTAACCAACCTCTAATCAGCCAGGTGGTTTTGGTTAATTGACTACCAGCAGGTAACGACCACACTGCTGGATTAGAGGCACCTTTTTGAACAGGGACAAATCCCCTGTTACATACTTCCCCTGTTTGTGGATAGCTCGGGCTTGCCACGGCCAAAGCCCATCCTTCCACTCTCATTCGAGATATCTCAGTGACTTGAATGAGAGTGGATAGAGGAGGAGAACCCTCAGTCCTGCTGGGATTGGAGCCCTTCCTCCAGTTTAGTAGTGTCTCCTCTAGAAGGTGCTTGAGATCAGCAGTCCTCAGTCGCTCAAGGAGAACCTTTTCCAAGTCCAGTCTTTCTACTGACCACGTGGTCATGAGCTTTCCCCTGTGTCAGGCGCTCCTCTTTTTGTAGGAAGACTGTATGGCGACAGTCGCAGAGCGTATATGTACATTGCTTTCTTCGCCATCTTTCCCATGTACTCTACTTTAGCACCAAATGTCCACTTCATGGTATCAGAAGAGCGCCCAAGAACAGCCCCCTGAGCCCTCAGTTCTTGAAGCTGTCTTCCTGCACTTTTCCCATTCAATGTACTTGCTAGTTCAGCTTCTTTGGGATTGAGTTGCGATTCCAACTCCATTTCCAGAGAACGTCCTATCTTTTCAGCTTCCACAGCTAAGGATTCTTCTGGCTTTGATTCTGCACTCCTACCTCTACCCTGTTAGGCGGTTGCAGGTTTGGCTAGTGCTTTCTCAGGTGGCTCAAACTTCGTAATCTTGTTTTGAAGGTGATTGGCGTCCCCAGCTCTCACTGTACCCTTGTCCTCACGGGCATTAGTTACTGTGGGATACCGATGCTTGGGCAGAGCCAATACCTTTTCCCGTATTGGAGGCATCTGTAAGTTACTGGTCTGCAGAGTCTCACTCTGTTTCTTGAGTGTATCCTGCCATTCTCCTTTCAGGGTCTTTATTTCTTCCCTGTGCTTTCTCTGAGCTTGCTTCCACCTATCATTCATTATTTTGTGGAGCACTGTGAACTTCTTCGCTTGGGCCGCCGATACTCGTCTCAGTTTCTGGACCTTTTTACGCTCCCTCTTGTACTGAGTCACCTGGCCTCTAAGCTTAGCCTCTAGCGATGCTTTGGTGATGATCAGGGTAGCCTTCAGTTTACCATGCTGCTTTGCGAGGACACACTGGGTAATCAGACGTTCCTACAGCACTTGTATGTCATTAGCAGCCTTCAGATTTTCTTCCTGCAGAGTTCGTTGCTTCTCCTTGGCATTCTGGATGTGTATGCAGAACTTGCAGTTGATTCTGCAGTCAGTGCCCTGCTTCAAACTTCTCATCTTCCAACAGTTTCTTTATTTTTTCAAGCTCGTGCAGCTTTTCATTCTTTCCATAGACGTGGTCTGTCAACTCAGAATTTTCTTTTTTTAATCTTAAATTTTCTCCTTTTTCAGTCTGTGTACTTTTCAGGGCCTACTTGTAGTCCGCCTTCCATTTTCGCACCTCTGCTTGAAGACTGACAGTCTCCTGGCGTGAGATTTCCTTCTTTAGGTTGAGAGTCTGAAGGTCCTTCTGAGAGACTTTGAGATCGGTATTAAGATTGACAATAGTTTCTTTAGAATTGTCCAAAATAAAGAAAAAAACCTGGCGCCAAATTGTCAGTGGAATGTCCTGTATTCCTCAAGGGATCCGCACACTTGCTTGACAGACCATGCAAAGAAATAAACACAAACAAACAAAGATCATAGCGCAACACTGTAGGGTGAGCAGTATTGAACTAATATACACAGACAATTAAGAATCCTAGCGACAATTAAAACAACTATTTATTAAAAAGAACTATGCCAAAACTGAGGACCGCAGGTCATCTGGAACACAAAAATTGGAGCCCTACTTACAGACAGCAGGGCTTAAACTCGCATGGTAGGAACAAGTCCTAGATAGAGATGATCTCCCTGCCGGGTGTGATCTCTGCTCCACTGCGGCTCGAACTCCAGTCAGTCCCTTATGATGGTAACCGGAACATCTCCGGCCGTGGAGGCTGGTATCTCCGGCCGTGGAGGCTGGTGTGCGGGGTCCACAGCTCTGCACCGCGTGTAGACACACGCCTCACTTCCTCCTCCGGAACAACGGGAAGTCTCTGCGCGCCCGCGCGCGATAGTACCCGTAGTCTTAAAGGGATAGCTGGCAGGCAGAATGAAAAGCAGGGCTCCAAAGCCAAACGACCATATAAGTCCAAAGTCAATCAAACAGTGGCAGTGCCACTAGCCCTACGCGTTTCGTAGATGTCACTCTACTTCCTCAGGGGAACTATTTGCAGCTGACCAAGAGCGGTGGTGCATCTTTTTTCTCGCTGAGGGGGAGGTAGCGCCGGGTAGGTAAGGGAGCGGCTCTGTCAAGCAAGGTCTGTCAAGCAAGTGTGCGGATCCCTTGAGGAATACAGGACATTCCACTGACAATTTGGCGCCAGGTTTTTTTCTTTATTTTGTGTTATTCTGTTAGTACTGACAGTATCACCGGGCAGCCATCCTTTATTAGAAGTTTTTTACTAATATCACACTGTGTTTTACACTTTAGCGCTAGTTCACATTTATTTTCACCATTTTTAGAATTGTCCAGCTCCTCAGCGAGACTATGAAGTTCCTTTTTGGAGACTTCCAGTTTTGTGCGGCAGGTGTCTATCTCGTGATGTGAGGCATCCAGTGCTGTGCAGAGTGTATGAACCTCCTTCTGGGATACGTCCACCTCTGTCCGGACTCCTGTTGTGAGGCATTCAGTTGTACGCGAAGAGTGTAAACCTCTTGCTGAAAAACTGTAATCTCCTTCAGTGCCTCCTCATACTTTTGCTTCAGCTTAGCCATCCTTTTATCAGATTGGCTCTGCTTTTCCACCATTTTGGTATTAGTAGTGTTTGCAGCATCTAGCTCAGTCTTGAGATCGTCCAATCCTGTCCTGGCCAAAGAGTACATTGTGAGCACATATTTCTGTAGCTTCACGTTATTTTTCAGTAGCTCTGTGTAATCAACTTTCTTTTGTTTCAATTGTTCACGGAGCAGATCACAGTCACGCCTGGCAATTTTCAGGGTATCTTCAGGGCTGGTCAAGGGATCGTCACTCATTGGTTCCGGCTCCTCTTCCCTGGTATGGTTGGTTGAGGGTTTCTCACTATTAGCACCGGACAGACACTTCTTTGGGTACACAATATCTGCTTTGGGCCCTCTGGATATTCGGTTATCCGCGGGACGAATTCTCCATTTTCTCTAGGCTGCAGGGCATCTTGGTCCCCCTTTTCCTCCGTGGGATCTGTGGACATGTCTGTTCCTTCCACGGTAAGTGAAGACCCGCTTTTCTTTTTTCGCCTTTTTGTTTTGGATGACTCCGTCCCATCAGGAAAACTGGAGTCTCCATCTTTATTTGGAATTTTAGCAGCTTCACTGGATCCACCATGCTTTTCTTGCGATTATATTAGCTGGCGTATATATTCGGTGATCTGCTGCTCCCGCTCTTGCCGATCGCATTCGTCATCATAGAGAGCGGTCTTTTCGGTTCGTACCGATTTCAGACACCCCCACCATTCTTGGGGTGTTTTGTGGGTGTGATTCGGTTCGGGTTTCCCATGAGAGATGTCTTTCTCCTTATTGGACTGGAAGGGCCACTCTTCCATGGGATAGGGTTCATTACAGGAACGCGTTATCTTGTCCTCCATTTTGGGGCTATCAGGTGTATTTTTCTTCCTGACCTCTGGAGGTGCTATTGCAGCTGTTGCCACTGTATTTGTTACTGTAGAACACCAAATGTTGGTAGTCCTACAGGTGGGCAGACTTTGCTTGTAGAGTTTATAGCTCTCACAGGCGTCTCTGTAGACTTTTTCTTTACTTTGGTATGTTTTACAATATTAGCAGTGCTGTGCATGCATTTACTCTCATCATCTGAATAAGGCCTGAAGGGACACTGCTCTGTGTGGTGGGGTTCTTTACACCATTAACTAATTTTCTTCCCCATTTTTGCAGAGTCTGTATTTGACTTCAGCTTGGTGGCCATTTTAAATTCCCAGAATCAGTACATTGCGTTGGTCACCATATATAAAAGTTTCCCTGCTTCAGCACAGTCTTGCATCAATTTTCACACTTTTCTGAATATACTCCATTCAAGGCTGGTAGTCCTATGCGGTGTGGCAGCCTTTACTTCCAGAATCAGTACCACTTGTGGGCCACCATCTGTATTCACTGCTTCACAACAAACAACAAAGCCTAGCTCCACTGGAGCGCTAACTCGCTTCTTGAACCCTGACTACGGCTGGAAGGCAAAGCCCCTTTTTCAACAACCATATTACACATTATTGTGATAGGTAAGTAAGGTTTACCTGCTTCAGCAGTCTCTCTCTCTCTCCTCTTGGGATTGGGGAAAAGAGTCCATCTGTGGCTTTGTGGCTTTCTAGAGTGCTGTGTAGATTTCCTGCCTGGATGTGTATCCCTTTAATTCTGATCTCTGCTGCAGGTGAATCTTTGTTTGTAAGACTGTATTCAGGCAAAAAGCACAAAAAAAAATTCACAGGCAATCTCCGGGGCCCCTTTTAACTTCAAGGGCCACCTCTCATCCCAACTTCTGACACCATATGTAAGAGATGTGTTCAGAGGTACGCAACAGAGACTGTTTTAAGGTGAAATTAAAATAAGGCTTTATTGCGCCTGTCACTTTAAACACAGCAAACATGTAAATCAGCAAACAAAATCCGCTCCACTTTGGAGTATATATATTGTACACTTATAGTCCAGCTCTCTTTAACTGCGTGGTTACGATTCACCGGCCCAAATCATAAGGACATTTATTTATATATAAAGACATAGATAACAGTCTTATAAGATAAGTCTTATCTGTCTCTTAGTTGTAGGGGGAAGGCTTCTCTCTTTCCTGGGTTGCTGTCTTTTCCTCAGGTTATCTCAGCATTCAGGTGTAGAAGTCTTGTGAGCTCCAGACATCTGTGATCCCTCTATCAGTCTTATCTGTGAGACTCAGGAACCTCTGCTCTGTCTGTTTCCTTGGTCAGCCCAGTTGTGGACTATGGAATCTCTCTTCCTGTCACAAAGGCAGGCTTTTCTAACCAACCTCTAATCAGCTAGGTGTGTTGGTTAATTGACTACCAGCAGTTAACCACCACACTGCTGGATTAGAGGCACCTTTTTGAACAGGGACAAATCCCCTGTTACACCTCCCCGCAAAGTTTCTAAGTCCCACTTTTTGCGCCCAAGTTCTAATAATCGAACGTAGCTGTCGTGGCTCGGATTGCAAGACTATTTTAGTTCCAGGAATTTGGTACTAATACCCGGTCAAAAAAAAGTCCAAGTTCTCAGAACAGAAGGGAGCGGTGGCGTGTGGAACTTCACACCGATTTGGGAACTAGAGGATTTCGGGCTACAGTAAGTCCTGTCAGGGTGAAACTCTTAATTAGAGTTCCCTGCACCTAAAACACTCTAGTTTTTGACCCCCAGACCCAGAGTAAGTGTGCTTTTCATCTGCATTTTGTGTTTCACTGTGTGTATGCCTATTTCTGTGAATAAACTACAATTTATTTCATTATCTTTTTATGCTCAATGAATAATCCTGGTAAAGGTTTACAATAAATCTGGTCTCCTGTGACAGGGATGTCTTTGTCTGACTTGATTTGTTCAAACGTTTTGATGCCGTTTCTGCCCTCCAAATCCATCAGTCTTAATAAATCTTTATGTTTCCAAATTGTAAAATTCTTTCTAGTCAGGCCTGGAGCAAAGTCAGGATTATTGAATAAAGGGGCCATTAGCAAGTGTTTAGTAAAAAAAGAACATCTGACTCTGGCTGCCTCCCAGACTGCCAACGTGTTGGTCATTGAGGCAAGTGGTTAATGGATGGACTTAAGGATCCTTTAAGGTGACCAAATCAGGTTACGTAGCTCTAGAGGCACACATAGTTATTTTTCCAGTGTCACCCACCTTTTGATACTGGGGTCTGTGCCATTGCGAAAATTGGCATAATCGTGCTGCTTTGTATTATGATAACAAACAAGGTGCCTCAGCCCTCCCACCAATGTGGGTTGTTTTAAGATCTTACTCTTGATTCTTAGTCTTTTGCATTTCCAAATAAATTTTGAGATCAGCCCCTGCATAGAGCGAATATACTTTAGTACAATTGGTACTGATAAGGTTTGAAATAAGTATAATAAGTTCATTTTAATTCAGTAAATCCTGTCAATCCATGAGATACCATAGGATGACCACCTCCCGATATCTCCTTTCAGACTCCGTAACAAATTGGGATAGTTCGCAAATTGGGATAAATTGGGATAGTTGTTCCTGTAATTATTTATGATACGGACTCCCAAATACTAAATAGCTGAGGTTTGCCAATTGAAATTAAAATGTACAGTATGGATATTAATTTTTCCATCTTCTTGGGAAAATTTATATTTAGAACTCCTGATTTAGATTTAGGTTAATTTTGAACCCAGAGATTCTATTAAATGTACCTATTAGATCAAATAAATTGGGCAAAGAGGTGAGCGGTCTCGATATCAGCAGCATGATTTCATCCTCATACAGAGCTACTTTATGCCATCGGTTGTTAATTTGGATTCCGGATATATCTGGGTTCTTCCTGATCTGCGCTGCCAGCGGTTCAATGCATAGGGCAAACAACAAGGGTGTATTTCTTTGTTTTTTAATGGTTACATTCATTAATGTTGTAGTAATTCGTTGGTTTGATTGGTTAGTGTTACTATTAATTTTGAGTTGGTTTAGGAATTAATTGGTTTCATTGGTTAATGGTTTAATTAATTCATTGTTGATGTTGTTATTGCTTGCATTCATTGGATTAGTTGGCTACTATTTTTATTTAGTGAAGTATGTTTTTTTGGAGTTAGGTTTTATTATTGTGTATCTGGTGCATTAATGTATTGTAATTAGGGTGCCCATTGCGTGCTATAGAGGCTTATCAAGCCCATATTATTATTATATGGGTATGATGTACCACTATACTACTCAATGGGTACAGGGTGGTTATAGTCAGTTCATGGTGGGTGCTTATTGTACTGTATGTGTTAGGGGGGTGTATTTAGTGAGAAATAATGTTTATTAGTTTTGTAGGCACAACATTGGTACCGCAGGCCCCCGGGTACCCCGGGACTCCTGCGGGGACCCCGGGATGGCCGCGGGGTCAGCCGGGACACCCGCGCGACCCCCGGCCTCCCTCGGGGACTCCCGCGGGGTCAGCCAGGGACACCCGCCGGCCTGTTGTATGGGTGTTGCGCATGCAAAAATGTAAAGCAGGAAATTTTTCAAAGTCCAGCTTTTTTTGTGTCTACTTTGAGCTGACGTGTGCTGTTCAATGCAACTTTCGCGTACACTAAGGTTGCGTTGCTTAGAGCATCCCGCTTAAGGGCAGAATTTAACGCAAACAGGGTAACGAACGAGCAAAGTTGGACTTTCCTGAAAAATTTCCTGAAAAAGTCAGTTTTAGCGCGTAAAGTGCCTGTTTGCGTGGCTTAGTGCATCGTGTTCAGTGCAACATCACGTTCTAAGAGCACTTTGCGCTCTAAAAGTGACTTAACGGAGCTTAGTACATGACCCCCTATGGATCTCTACTGCATGGTATCAATTCAGTGTCATTATTACTACAATGGTTATTTTATTATCTTCTCTCCCTACAATACATGTAAAGAAAAATAAATTTAAAAAAACAAATGTACTTAATAGCCTTTAATGTAAAATTCCAGTTGTCCTACAGATAAAATACCTTTAAGAAAAATGAATTCAAATAGCAACATGCTCATTCTACTAAAAAGATTATCTAAAATCCTTATTTTAGATAAGTATTTCAGGCATCTTTCTTGTTGCCATCATATGTTCTATAAGTAGTGGTAATAACTTGTTCCGAATAAAATTACACATATTATGCTTGGCTGCATCCTATCACACCTTTGGATCAGGAAAGTCTAGCTAAACAGTACTTGTGAAGCATTTTGTGATTATTCAGTAGCTTGTCCTGATTGAAGTAAGTTCCAGCAAAGTGCTCTCCTTTGTATAGCATAAGCTTTGAATTGTGCCTCAATAAATTGACCTTTAGAGATTATTATAACTTTCAAATTGTTGGACCATTACTGAAGTGGGGTTTTCTGGAATTTGGTGATAAACCTGTGGATTACTAGAAAAGATTGTGTCATCTCCTTTGATAAGAATTTGCCAAGATACTGATATCGTATATGAAGAAATGATTCAAAACAGAATGAATGTTATAAAGATATTTCTATTGTTGAAAAATATTTCACCTAAAACGATAAGTTTCGTTTTAAAACATATAAGTATTAGACTATTTTTTATTTTAATTCACATATTATAATGATTACTAAAGTCATTAAAGATATACAATCATTCCACAGAAGGTAACATTAAGGTACTTATAATGATATAATTGCTGTCTAATCAGACAGTACGTTTATAATATTTTTAAACAATATTTGAAAGTTGATTTTGACAAGTTTGTAAAAACCATAATCAGACATTTAGGGTGGGGTTTGCTGCATTCATTTCTGCCTTGTCTCTCCCTTTATATTAATTATGAAAACATATTTATACATTTTAGCTCTTATTGAGCTTTTTATTTGAGGGGAAAAAATGGGGAATACAGATGTACGGTATCAAAAGATGCAGATGCAGCGGCCATTATTTTAACAAATTACACGGTGTATACCTCGGAATACCCATGTCATGGCGCGGGATTTCTTTCAACCGTACCCCCTTAAGGCACGTTTTAGTGTTCTGGCTTTTAAACACCTGAAATTGACACAGTAGCACAGTAGCACAGTACTACAGTACTGTACACATCAAAATTCATTAATTTCATTGCATTTAATTGCACACAATCCATGAAATTCAAACAAAGCAACCGCGATAAACACGTGTGCCAGGGGCGATTGGCGGCATTAATGCCGCGCGGAGTACAGCAGAGCACACGAAAACGGTGCCGTGATTTGTTTAAAAAACGGCCGCTGCATCTGTATTACACCCACTCAGAACTCAAAATATAATGCAGAATAACACAGATTTTCTAAGTAGAGGTTAATGTCAGCTCAGAGTTAGCAACCCACGGTAGTGTATTTCAAAGAAAACCTGTACTAGTCATATGCACACATTTTTAGAAATAATAATGCAGAATAAATACTGTAAGTACTTCAGTATTAGGTGATACTGTACCTGTTTAATTTGGACTAACAATTGATGTTATAAGACAAGTTTTCAAGATTTCTCTCTCTTCCTCATGTCAGCAATTCAAATTTCCAAAGACTGCACGAGTTTACAACAGATGTAAAAAAACCAAGATAACAATCCAAGAAAGTATGGTAAATTAACAGACAATGCAATAAATGGATAAAACTAATAGTGATAAAAAAAATAGAACAAACTTGCACTCACCCTGTCTTATATAATTTCAGGTGGAGGATCTAGGAAGCGGCATCCATACAACTACAAAAAAACACATATATGGTCAACACTCAAAAAATAAATGAGAGAAAATGACAAACTCACATTTTCCTTTAGGCATTATCAAGTTTCTTCTTTAATGTATCAAAAACCAGCAACAATACAAAACAATATCAGAACACACAGGGAAAATAGACATGTACTGTTAAGTGTGCATACTAGAGCAACATTTCAAGGCCTCCTGGCCGATTTATCAGGCTTCTAGGTACATTTTCTTGTTAAAGCTTAAATAGTTGTGTGTTAGGATGTATTCTATCCGTTTGGTAATTACTTTGGTGCTGTATTTCTGATCCAGAGAATTGCTAGCATCCCTCATTGCCATCTTTGTGTGGGATATTACTGTACAGGGATTCTACATCATACATTTTTACACACAACTACTGTACTTTAGCTTCAACAAGGAAATGTACCTGCAACTAATCTTTTTAAGGAAAATCTTGATCAGAGATTCCTAACCACATGCCTCCACAAACCAGACAAATATTACAGATACATTGATAATCTATTTATATTACAGATGCAATTGTTTTGGTGCTTTCTTGCGCCAGGTAGTTAGCTGATACACCATCCAGTGTTAATCAGTAAGCTGTGTGCCGTCAGTGTGGAGAGAGAAGTAAATGGGAAAGTTGCCACTATTATGAACTGGTGCTTGGAGGTATAGATATATAAAAGTTCCTTACCTCTGCAGTCTATCTTCCGATTTAGGCAGATAAATCCTCTGTTCAATGTGTCCGTTCAGCTCTTCAGTCTGCGTGATCGTGGGCGGGCAAGTCAGATGAAGCTGAGGTCCCCCAATGCAGTACAATCCTGGCGGTTGTCCAGGATGTGGGGGTATACAGTATCCTCCGCTGTAATGGAAAAAGATCTTTTGTGTCTGTTATATGCCCCGTTGGATCTCAGGCAGACAATTCCACTGAAGCAGGGATTTCTCAACAGCACTGACTCTGGGGCGGGCGTCCTGGATCTTGGGTTGGGAATTGTGTTAGAGGAAAGATTATCCAAAGCCACTGCAATGAACTAGCAAACAGCGGGGGCAAATCCAAGTAGAAAAGGCTTAATTAGGCACATGAGGAAAACAGGCTATACTATCTCCTCCCTCTATGCGTTTCACGCCAAAAAGGGCGGACTAGTACAGACGAAGCGCTCGTTGCATATCAGATTTGTTTCCTCCTGTCCCATGAAGCGTGATAAAGCTGGCAGTGAACCACATTGGCTACTCATATAAAAGAAGCAGCTTGAAGAAAAATCAGTAAGGTATACTGTACTCACAATTATAACTGTTGTCCGTTCCAGTAGCGTGCGTCAATCCCAATGGATCGCAATAGAAAATAGGAGGTAAGGTTGAGCATTGCAAAAAAGCCGGGCTGGAGGCAGTTTAAAATAAAGTATTAATTAGGCATCAAGCCAAACCCCATACAAATAGGTGATAGTCCTCTGACGCATTTCCTGCCTCAACTGCACTTTACCAAAGCACAAAGGGTCATTTCCCAGAATCCGTTGCTGCAGTGTATGCTATGGGATAATAGTGAAAGGCAGGGTTGCAGACCTGTCAAAGACATGTGAATATACTCACAACTGATCTTTTTATTTGCTGTATGGTAGAGGTTTCTTGTCGCCTTTCTCACCCACCATAACTTAAAAAGGTGTATGATAAATCCTACTGCCTTGAAAATTGCAGAGCCAGTACAACCAACTTCGCACTGTTGAGACCCATTAAGGTTGAAATATGTCTGTGAATGGTTTCTCCGGCTTTGCATCTGATTCCAATGCTGGCGTAAAAGCTGTGTTAACAGCGAGCATTAGCTTAAAAGGGTTCCATGTAAACATGGATTTCAGGCAAAAGGTGACACGGTGTGCTCATTTGCATGTCATTTCCCAGAATCCCTTGCTGCAGTGGAAGCACTGTATGCTAGGTGATATTGGTGAAAGGCAGTGAATGTGCTCACGTGATCTTTTTTTTTTACTATTATTTACAATTATACTACGATTATTATTATATTATATATTTTTTTTTTTATTCTCTCTCATTCCATTTTTTCACTTTTCAAATATTATTATTTATTCATATACAGTAGAGGCAACGCTTATTCTAACATTTGCCTTAAACTAGCCGTGTTACATTCAGGGTATGTGCTGGGTATGTTCTGGGCTAGTTTGAGGCACGTTTAAGGCATTTCTGCATTGACTAACGACCCATAGGATTAACACAGCAGGGATCCCTGGCAGTCCAATTCAGTTTGAATGGGACTGCCAGCGACCCCCGCTGTTAATCTGATAGGCCATTAATCAATGCAAAAATACTGGGGCTAGTTTAAGGAAATGTATTCAGAATGTACCTGGGTGTACCTGGGTCTTTTGGGGAATTGCCACTGGTTTTTGTTAGAATAATCGCTGCCTCTACTGTACATTTGCATGTCTTAGACAGGTCTGCAACCCTGTATTTCCCCATTATCACCCAGCACACAGCACTTCCACTGCAGCAAGGGATTCTGGGAAATGACATGCAAATGAGCACACAATGCCACCTTTTGTCTCAAGCTCATATTACACAAGCAAATCCTCAAGCCAATGCATACTGCTTTAAACGCAGCTTTTAGACAGAGGCTGGGATGAGAAGCAAAGCCAGTAAACCCACTCACAGAAATGTTTCAACCTTGATGGGTATCATCAGTTTGAGGTCTAAGGCCTGGGCCATAGAGGTGTGGGGAGAGCGGAGGCGCGCTAATGCTGAGGCTCGCCTGCTTCAGTCAGCGCGATTGCACGGACTTGCAGGCGAGCCAGCGTGCGCAAAGGGAGGTTGGAGGCGGGGCAGTGACGTCGCTGGGCCAATCGCCCGCGATGCACTGACGTCAATGTCACGGCGCCTACTTCACGGCGCCATGACGTTGACGCTGCTTATGGCTGATTGGATGTTTTCAGCCGACAGCGCGCTGAAAAACAGCTTGGCGCTCGGCTGAAAACTCCAAAGCCTGAGCACGCCTGCGGACGCTCGCGTGAGCCCCCTCTCAAGGCATCCTCATTGAGGATGCAGGGTCTCAGCGCTGAGCGTCCGCATACCTCAGCGCTGCTTTTCCATCTATGGACGCAGCCTAAGACATGCAAATGAACATACAGTAATATTAAAAGTTGCTATATGCTTTACTGTGGAGGGTTTCTGTTACTTTTTTTACTCACCATAACCTTAATGATTGTGATGAATACCTAGTCTAGTCTCATACCAGCATAGCCAGCAACCAACCTCTGGGGGATCTTCCTCAGGAGTATAGAAACGTTGGAGTTTTGTGCTATGTTTAATACATACGTTTTGACTTTAACCCTCTGAGTGCTGTCGCCTCCTTGCCACTTCTGGTAATGTATCTCTCTCTCTCTTATATATTAATATAATATAATATAATATATATATATATATATATATATATATATATATACTGTATAAATAGAAATTCCTTACCAGGCAGACGGGAGTCCAAGACCACGCAGCAGAAACGAGAAGCACTCAGTATAAAAAGATGTATTATAAGATAGGCACATACAACCGACTTTTCGGTCCTCCAAACAGGACCTTTCTCAAGGGAGTGCTCACCCCTAAGTGACAAAAAACCCACCATTAAATACCCACACCCACACCAAACACAAACCGTGATAGGCTAATAGCCTGCCCAACCTCTCTGGCTCAGCTGAATGCAAACACAAAAGAATTAGCAAGATGACATCATCATGTGCGTTCCTAGCAGAGAGCAAACTCCTATAATCAGGGAAACCACCTGAGTGGAAATGCAACATAGCGTAAATGTAGTGCAACAACAAGACACGAAGCGCCTGTTGTTGTCAGGGGAACCCTCGAGGGAGAGTTATTGCGCATGCGTGTACTATCAGTATCGGGCGAAAGAGAGCATGTATAAAAGTCAGCTGTAGTAAGTATAGCGCCAAACACCAAGTCTTGGTGTTTGGCGCTATACTTATGCTACAGCTGACTTTTATACATGCTCTCTTTTGCCCGATACTGGTGGCCCATGGGTGGTCCCTATGGGTCCGCGGATAACAGATTATTTGTCCATTATGAAACACATAAAACATGCATAAATAAAAACATGAAATCTTAATCTGAAAATCACCACATTGCATCTTACAATTAAACCAGCAGCTAGACAAATGTATATCAAATGTCACACAATTGCATTGATTTTGTACATGATGCAATTAATCTGTGCATCATGTAACACTATGCAAAATCAATTTCACAATAAAATACACTATGCCAGCTACTATATAGCCAATATACATACTATGCCAGCCACAAAATCAAATAGAAACTAAGCAAGTAAACATAAATACATTTACCATCAATCAATCAATTTCCTAAATCAATTACAATACAAACCAAATCAATTTTACAATTCACAATTCAATTCCTATATACAAACCAATGAGAAAATAATTCTACTTCAAAGTAACCACCATCATACAAATCACAGAAAAAAAGATTGGTGTAAAACAGCGCTAGTAATAAAACTGAATAGTAAAAAACACACAGGCAGCCAAGTAAAAAACTGATAGTACAATCAGTCAGAAACGCATAACAAACAAAGGATAAACCGGCGCCACAAATTATTATTGAAATCAAACCGAATTGGTGTATAGTCCAAATGGAGTCCTATAAAGGATGGTAGTCAAGGATTCTCACATCAACGGAGTATATGTGGAAAAAAGAGAAAAAGAAACAAATAATGGTGCAGTATATCAAACACTAAGGTTATAGGGACAAACTGACAACACAAGACATACAGGACATACAAACGGTAAACACTAGCACGGCCTAATATTAATGAAAAGCAAATTTATTAGGTGTGGAGATTACATATAACGCATCCGGAGGGTGTAAAATTACAACCCTACTCACAAGATGCTGAATATAAACAGGCAACGAACTGGATACATGCAGCTGGGCTCCCAAGATGGCGACCGGAGCACTCTGGTTGGCATCCTCACGTGATAGGGGCAGAAGATGGGTCACTCAAATGACAGGATTTCCGGGCGGATGTGACGTCACGTCCACTGAAGTCCCACCACAGACGTTCCTCCTCTTCTCTTCCTCCGCAGGCTCACCGCGGTGCCACCACGAATCCGTTGTTGCACTTGAAAGACTGCAAATTGCTCCACAGGGAACTGCAGACTTCTCCACAGCCAAGACAAGCTCTAAAAACACTCGAAACTTCCCGACGCGTTTCATACAAATGCGCGTACTTCTTTAAAGGAATGTGCTGGCCTTTTGGACTCTATGGTATATATACCGTCAGTCCTGAGTTCCTATTGGTTAATTTGATAATTGCATTATATTAACCCCATGTTGGACTGACTCAAGGCAGCACATAGGATGGGCCTATGCTAAACAAAACATGATAAACAAACATAAAACACTTGATAAATAGAACATAATAACATCAATACATAAAAACATTAAAAGGCATTAAAAAATAAAATATAAATAAATAAATATTAAGAGGCAGAACTTTAAAAAATGCTAAAAATTACAGAAAGGCTTTAAGTTCAAAATCAATATTCATTCCTTTTGGGGAGAGAGTTTTAAGTTCATATATCCAGTAAGCTTCACGCATACTGGCTTGCTGGAGTCTGCTCCCCCCTCTAGGATTAACATCAACCTGCTCAATGGCCTGACAAATAAGACCCTTAGGGTTTTTGTCATGGCACAAGAGAAAGTGATGTGAGACACTATGTGTCACCAAGCCCCTCCTGATATTGTAAATATGCTCATACATACGTCTTTGGAACGTTCTCCCTGTTCTGCCTACGTACTGTAAGCCACAAGGGCATTGTAATAGATATATAACATACACTGAGTGGCAGTTACTGATTTTTTGAATGGAGTAGCTCCGATTGGTGACGTTAGATGTAAACTGTCTGGCATTTTTACTAAAGGAACATGCTACACACTTAGCACATGTGAAAAAAACTTTTAAACTCCCTCCTTGTTTCTGCTTTTGTTGTTTTACCGGACAACTCGGAGCTAACTTTGATTTCAGGTTATTGGCCTTTGAGAATATGATATTAGGTTTTTTTGGGAGAATATCCACTAACACTTCATCTTGTAATAAAATTGGCCAATATTTGTTTATAATTTGTTTGATTTTTGGCACCATCTCATTGTATTGAGTGATGAACGCGACCTGATTGCTACATCTTTCTAATGTGTCCTTTTTTTTGTCATTATATTGAAGTAAAGTGTCCCTATTAATCCTACTGACCTGATTAAAAGCCTCATTCAAATCAGATTCTTGATATTTTCTACTGATAATTTTTTTGTTTTAAATCTTCTGCTTGTTTCTTAAAGTCTCTTCTTCGGAACAGTTACGTTTAAGACGCACTAATTGGCCCTTTGGGATATTTCGCAGCCACTGCGGATTATGCTGACTGTCTGCACGCACATAGTTATTCGCCTGCACAGGCTTAAAAAAGGTCCTGGTGTGCAATATATCTTCTTTGACGTATATGTGAAGGTCCAAAAAATCAATATATTCAGTGCTAAAACTACAGGTGAATTTAAGATTAAGGTGATTGTGATTAAGGTATGTGCAAAAATCATCTAGTGAATCCTGGGTGCCTGCCCAAATGAAAATCACATCGTCAATGTAGCGCCGCCAGAGCACCAGGTTTGCTCCTAGAGGACAGTTGTTCCAGATGAACTCCTCCTCCCAGCTGTCCATGAATAAGTTGGCATAACTAGGAGCAAACCTCGTGCCCATAGCGGTACCACATTTCTGAATGTAATAGTGAGAATTAAAGGTGAAATAGTTGTGCGACAAAATAAACCAAATACTGTCAATCAAGAAGTTTCTTTTGGTAAGTGAATAGCCACTAGAGTTCTCCAGTTTGCGAGACACGGCCTGGCAGCCTTGATGATGGTCAATAACAGTATATAAAGATGTTACATCGGCCGTAGCCAGAATGTAACCATGCTGCCATTTGAGTTCTTTCAAAATTTGTAATATATGTGTCGTGTCTCGCAAATAGGATCTACCGCCACTGACTAAAGGTTGAAGATGTTGATCAATAAATTGGGAAAGGTTTGAAGTGAGGGATGAAATACCAGAAATAATAGGTCTCCCCGGGGATGCAGTTAAATGCTTGTGTATTTTAGGTATAAAATAAAATAACGGTGTGCGGGGAAACTGAACTGACAAAAAATTTAACTCATCTTCACATATCGCCCCACTATCTACGCCAGAGGTCAGCAATTCTCCCTGTTCGGCCTTGAATTGAACCAAAGGGTCACTGGTAAGGGGGAGGTATGTGGTATTATCTCCCAGTAATCTCTTGGACTCTTCTAAGTAATATTCTTTGTCCATTACCACAATACCCCCACCCTTATCAGCCGATTTGATGACAATAGAGTCATTCTTCTCTAAGTTTTGGACTGCCTCTTTTTCATGAATGTTAAAATTGTGTTTTTTTATTTTGTATGTTCTACGAGAGAGAGAGAGAGAGAGAGAGAGAGAGAGAGAGAGAGAGAGAGAGAGAGAGAGAGAGAGAGAGAGAGAGAGAGAGAGAGAGAGAGAGACTGTGTGTCAATAACTGTTTCCTGATGATACCCATGTGCTCCATCATGCAGACTCTCAAAAGTATTGAGGTACTGGACTCCACGTGGGCATTCCAGGAGATAGACAACATACGACATTCTGCAATTTATAAACTGTTTCGTTTTATGACTTTCCCTTGTGAAATTTGAAATGAAATCCATTTCTCTTTCAAAGCCTGTTTGCAGGCATTACACGAGAAGCAGTTAAAAAACCTTATTGGTTTGGGAAGCCAGTGTTGTAATTTTACAGTTCCTTCTTTTCTGAATATGCTGGGGGGAAGTTTCCCTTTTATACTTCCTGCCTTCCTGAAAATGACTCTAGGGATGTCTGGGAGGTGGCCCCTCAGGACCGGGTACTTTTGTACAACGTGCCAATGTTTTTTAATGAGGTTTTTAATTTTGTTTGCTTTTATGTTGTACTGAATGATAAACGGGACCTCATAGTCTTTCTTTACCGTGGCAGATTTTGGTCTCAATAGGTCACCCCTCTGTAGTAAATTAGTTTTGTCAACCGTCTTCTCAATATGAACCTTTTTGTTATCTCTTTCTAGAAACCTTTTCTTGAGTATTTTTTCTTGTCCTGTTAATACCTTATTATCAGTGAAATTTTGTTTGATGCGTCTGAATTGGCCATAGGTATATGCTTAGCCATTTGGAGTGATGGCAGCTCGTGTTTAGCAAATAGTTATTCGCATCTTCTTCTTTAAAAAAGGTCTTTGTTTTGAGACTGTTGTCCTCTACATAAATTGACAGATCTAAAAAGTTTATACTCTCCTGTGACGGTGAAGGGGTACCCAGGCCATTAATAAAAAATATTTGGCACGGCTGGGTGCCCCTGAGCCAGATTGGGAATTGTAGAGTGTCAGCTCTGCAACCCAGCAAGGTTGGTAATACTGCAAATGTATTCAAAATGCCTGTGTCTCTCTCCCCAGGGATAAAGGGGACGAGAGTAATGTATCAGCTGTATAAACCAGGTAACAGTGTTCCCCCTGAGTTATATTGTAAATATGAAGTGTCAGCTCTGCAGCCCATTTGCCTGTGTGTGTCCTGCTAGGAATAAGAGAACAACACGTATTTTCCTAAACTACATTGTATGAGTGCGGTCGCAGTTATGGATTAGTTCAGAGTGTTGCAACCATAAATACCACATCTTTATACTAAGTTACATTGTATGAGTGCGGTTGCAATAATGCATTAGTTCTGAGTATGGCAACAATGTTTCACTGCCAAACCGCAAAGCGGAAAAGGGTTTTAACGGCAGCCACTTTTTCACACAGCGCAGATGCAGGGAGCTAACTTAGGTTAGGACTATGCCAGTGCTGTGAAATTTGGTTTGAATGCTGCTGGGGTCCCAACAGTAAAGCAGTTATGTTTTCCTTGTTATTAACGTTTATAAAAAGTAGTGAATGAAAGTCCTAGTGAATGAAAGTCCCCCTCTTTTGGTGTATTAAAATTATAAGAACAAGGGCATTTACATTCAAGCGGGCGGAGCAGCGGAAACACTTGGTTCCCAAATACAGTGATTCCCAGAGATATGGCCAGCCATTCCGGCCAGTGAGTCATGCATAAACTTAAGTCAGGACTTCAAAGACATCACACTGATGACTCCAGAATGTCTAGAAAAGTTCAGACTTGAAAAAGTACTCCAAAGCCAGGGTCAGTGCAGGAGAGAGCAAAGTCGTCGTATCCAAAGCCATGGTCAGTGCAGGAGAGTATCACAAAGTCTAAGGTATTAGGCAAGGTCAGGCAGCAATGTAAGAGCCAGACAGGCTATATGCAGTGAGGTTCAGCGTCACAAACAGAAGTTATCCTCGGCAAGGAAAGAGAGTTCAGACAGCATATTTAAAGGACCCCCCACCAATGGGAGGCATCCAGGAAGCAGAAGTGACCTCTCTGATAGGCTGCTGGATCATGTAGGTGAGTCCCATTACACAGCCGATTGAAACAGAGGTGGAGCTTCTAGAGCCTGGCGCCACGTTAGTACAGGGGAAGAGACTGGAGGTGGGACCCGCGGAGACAGGGGAGGAGCATGGGGTACTAATGTGCCGTGTAGCTCTGATGTGAGTGCAGAGGCGGGATTGAGAGACAGGGTCCGCAGACCGCCGGGGAGACCGCGCAAAGTGCATACGTCGTGCGTCAATGTCAGAGGCAAGAGAGTGCACCTTGGACACAGGAATCACGGACACCGACGAAGCCCGCGCACTGCCCGCGCGCCACGCATGTGCACCACCGCTAGAATGCCTTTCTTGAGTGCTACTGGATCCAGACGGGCAGGTGAGGTTTAAGGGGACAAAATCGCCAGAATGGCGAATCCTCACAGAGGCACAGGTTAACTCTCTAAGCCTGGATTTTGCAAACATTTATCTGCAGCAGCAGCAAAATAGACCTATAAGACCAGCAGCGACGTTCTCACCCTCTTCGGAACTAACAATGTCTGCTGAACCGCGTCTCCCTACTCCTAACCGCTATGCCGGTGACCCCCATGAATGCAGAGGTTTTCTTAACCAATGTGGAATTCAACCTCTCTGCAATATCATCCTGGATGGCCCTCAGCCGACTTAAACTTAACATGACAAAAACAGAGCTCTGATACTTTCTCCCAAATCTGGCCTTACTACCTCCTTCCACATTACTGTTGGAAATACCATCATTCACCCAGTAGCCCAAGCACACTTCCTAGGGGTCACACTTAACTCCTCTCTCACATTCTCCTCTCACATTCAAAACGTCTCTAAAATTTGTCGCTTTTTCCTCCGCTATATTACAAAGATACGCCCTTTCCTCTGTTGCTCGACTGCTAAAACTCTGACTCAGGCATTCATTCTCCCCCGTCTCGACTACTGTAACCTCCTGCTTTCCGGACTTCCTGTCTCCCCCATAATCTATCCTCAACGCTGCGGCCAGAATCACTCTACTCTTTCCTAAATTTGTCTCAGCGTCTCCCCTGTTGAAATCACTCTCCTGGATTCCTATCAAATCCTTTATTACACATACAATTCTCCACCTCACTTTTAAAGCTTTTCAATCATCTGCCCCTCCTTACATCTCAGCCCTAATTTCTCGCTATGCACCATCCCGACTCTTGCGTTCTGCTCAAGGATGTCTTCTCTCTATCACCTTTATATCTAAAGCCCTCTCCCGCCTTAAACCTTTCTCACTGGCTTCCCCACATCTCTGGAATGCCCTTCCCCTCAATACCCGACTAGCACCCTCTCTATCCACCTTTAAGGCCCACCTTAAGACACACTTGCTTAAAGAAGTATATGATTAGCACCGTAAATATTACTAGACACATGATGCATAGAGCTTGGCCCCCTGCAGAAGCACTTACCAAAATCCCCCCCTTCTGTCTCTGTATGTTCCTCCTACATACTGATTAAATTGTAAGCTCCTCAGAGCAGGGACTCCTCTTCCTAAATGTTACATTTATGTCTGAAGCACTTATTCTCATGACCTGTTATTTATATTATTTGTTATTTATATGATTACCATGTGTAATACTACTTTGAAGCGCTTTGTACATCAATGGCGCTATACAAATAAAGACATACAATACAATACAATCCTTTCTCGTTTACCCTCTGCAAATTCGAAAGTAGACTATCGAAAGTATCATCACCCTTCTGACCGGTGACCGCTTGGCCTGGGCATCCCCCATTTGGGAACAAAGACCAGAAGATACCCAGGACTACTCTCGCTTTATAAAAGAATTTAAGCAGGTCTTTGACACCCCGGGTCACAAGATCAGGGCAGCATCCTCTCTTTTTCATATCTCTCAAGGTCCCCGGCCAGTCGCTAAGTACGCTCTTGAGTTCCGGATCTTCGCAGCAGAGACAGCCTGGAATGATGAGGCATTGTCTGCGCCCTTCTGGCAGGGGTTAGCAGAACTCCTCAAGGATCAACTGGCTGCTCAGGAAAGACCTACTAATTTGGAGGATCTCATTGCGGTATATATCCATGACGACCAGCGGCTCCAGGAGAGGAAGGTCGAATGCTCTTACACTCGGCCTCATCTGGCCAGACCCTCGATCCACAATCTTGTTCTTACCGATTCTTCACTTTCAGATGATCCTGAACCTATGCAAGTAGAAAGCCACCAACTATCTGTCACTGAGAAACAGCACCAGCGGAACAGCAGACTCTGTCAGTATTGTGGTCACCCTGGTCATCAACTATTTCGCTGCCCACTCAAACCGGGAAACGCCAAAGCTCAATGAGGTATAAGGGGATCACATTGGGCACTATCTCTCCTTCCCCTTCTTCCCAGGAAACTTTGCCGAGCCGGATCATGCTCCCCATTCTCATCAAGGTTGACAAGTTCCAGGTCTCTACATCTGCCTTCATTAACTCTGGTTCAGGAGGTAATTTTATTGACCAAGACTTTGCTTTAAGGAACAGGATTCCGCTTCTCCATAAATCTGTGCCTCTCAGGTTGGAAGCCATCGTCGGACGTCCCCTACAGCCAGCCTTCATCTCTCTGAAGACTTGTGAACTCTCTCATCACTAAAGACGGCCATAAGGAGGGGATCGTTCTGGACGTAATTCATATACCATCCATTGAGGTAATCTTGGTCCTCCCCTGGCTTCAACGACACAACCCAGAGTTGGATTGGACCAACAAAGGACCCATACAGTGGAGCCCTCAATGTACCATCTAGTTTCAGTCCGAGGCAACAAATCTGCGGTTTAAAGGTCACTAAAGAAGACAAACCTACTCTTCCTGAAGTTTATGCTGAGTTTAAAGATGTCTTCGACAAGGTACGCTCCAAAGTTCTTCCTCCACATCGGCCTTTCGATTGCCCGATTGATCTTTTGCAGGCTCTGTTTTTCCAAAAGCCAGATCTTACTCTCTTTCTCTTCCTGAGACCAAAGCTATATCTGAATATATTCAAGAAAACCTGAAGTGGGGATTTATTCTGAATTCTTTGTCCCCAGCTGGGGCAGGCTTTTTCTTTGTTAAAAAGAAAGACGGGTCTCTCCGCCCCTATATAGACTACAGGGTGCTTAATAAGGTCACTGTGAAAAAATGTTACCCTCTACCGCTCATCTCTGAGCTCTTTGATCGCTTACAAGGGTCCACTATCTTTTCCAAATTGGACCTTCGAGGAGCATATAATCTTGTCCATATACGCCAAGGCGATGAATGGAAGACAGCCTTCAACACTCGTGATGGGCATTACGAATATTTATTCATGCCCTTTGGCCTTTGTAATGCTCCGGCAGTATTCCAAGAAGTTGTAAATGAGATTTTTCGAGATATTCTCAATCTCATTGTCATAGTCTATCTTGATGACATTCTCATCTTCTCTAAATCTCTCTCTGAACACATCCATCACACTAAGCTGGTCTTGTCTCGCCTTCGGAAGAATATCCTATATGCCAAACTAGAGAAGTACCTAAATCCATTTCTTTCCTGGGTTATATTATTTCAGACACCGGATTCTCCATGGACCCTGCCAAACTCAAGGCAGTGCTAGAATGGCCACAGCCGACCTCCTTGAAAGCAATTCAACAATTCTTAGATTTTGGTAATTATTATCGCAAATTCATCAAAAAAAATTCTTCTACTGTAGCTCCTATCATTGCTTTGACAAAGAAAGGAGCAAACACCTCTTCCTGGCCACCTGCGGCACTTCAAGCCTTCAAATCTCTCAAAGAAGCTTTTGGCTTTGCACCCATCCTGTGTCACCCAGAACCCAAACTACCTTTCACTCTGGAGGTAGATGCATCTGACATTGGCACAGGCGCCATTCTTTCTCAAAGGCAATCCCCTCAGGCCAAGCTTCACCCCTGTGGTTTCTTTTCTAAGAAGTTTTCCTCGGCGGAACAGAATTATGACGTTGGCAAAAGGGAGCTCCCTGCCATCAAACTCGCACTACAAGAATAGAGGCACCTCTTGGAAGGTACTGAAAATCCCATTTCAATTCTCAGCACTAATTCAATTCTAAAAACGTGCAGCACATAGAAAATGCCTTTTGTCTTGGAGCTCGTCAGGCCCTTTGGTCTCTCTTCTTCTCTAGATTCAATTATCTTATTTCTTATATTTCTGGGTTTAAGAACCTGAAATCTGATGCACTGTCCCACCAGTTCGTGGTCGACGACAAGTCTGAAGATATATCTCCGATATATCTTCAGACTTGACGTCCTTCCTTCCAAATACGTTATTTCTGCCAATTTTTTTGATGTCCTGGATGACATTTTGGCTACTCAAACACGCATTCCTTATGGTCTTGAGGTGTCGGAATATTGTCTATATGCTGCTCCTCAATTTCATCAAAATATTCTAGACTGGGGTCATTCATCTAAGTTTGCCGGTCATCCTGATACCAGAAGAACTTCTGACCTCATCAGATGAACCTTCTGGTGGTCTACCATGCTAAAGGACATTGAGGACTTCATCAAGTCCTGTTCTATCTGCGCTCATAGTAAAGCTGCATGCAATAAACTACCGGGTCTCCTACGCCCACTGCCAGAGCCAGAACGCCACTGAGTCATCTCTCTATGGATTTTATTGTCGAGCTTCCTATCTCTAAAGGAATGAATACTATTATGGTTGTCGTCGACAGATTTTGGAAACAATCTCATTTCATTCCTCTCAAAGGCCTACCCAATTCCGCTACCTTTGCAGCTATATTTGTCAAAGAGATTTTTCGTGTTCACGGGGTACCACTGACCATAGTATCCAACCGTGGGCCTCATTTCGTCTCAAAATGTTGGCGTACATTCGCCTAAAAAATGGACATTGCTCTTCAGGGTTATTCTTCAGGGTATTATCCCCAGACCATTGGACAGACTAAACAAACTTTGGAACAATATTTACGGTGCTTCATTTCCGACGCATAAGATTATTTGGTGGACATTCTCCCATGGGCAGAGTTTGCCCACAATTCTTTAAGGAACGAATCTACACAAGAATCACCATTCTCTATCAATTATGGATTTCACCCTGCATGTCTTCCCATTTCCTCTCATCCCTCCGGGTCCCAGCAGCAGACAATAGAATCAATTCTTTAAAAGAAACTTGGAAGAGGATTCAGAGGACTCTTGTGGAAGCAAGTCACAGAAAAAAGGTTCAAGTGGACCGTCATCGGTGCAAGGTGCCCAACTTCAAACCAGAAGACAGGGTGTGGCTCTCTTCCAAAAATATCAGGCTGAAGACACCGACCCTCAAACTGGCTCCCATGTTCCTGGGTCCATTTTCCACTTTGGAGCAAATCAATCCAGTCGTATACTGGTTACAATTGCATTCTTCTATGACGATACCTTCAGTCTTTCATGTTTCTCTCCTTAAGCCTGTGTTTCAAAGTTCTCTATTTCCTAACACTTCTTCTACTCCTAAGACGGTGATCGTACAAGGACAAGAGGAGTATGAGATACAGTCCATCATCGACTCTAGAATATCAAGGGGATCAGACAAGTACTTTGTCCACTGGAAAGGGTTTGGACCCAAAGAGAGGTCCTGGATACCCCATCACCAAGTACATGCTCCCAGTTTGCTGAGGCGCTTCTATAGTAACACTGAAGGTGGACAGAACCCCTATGTAGCACTCTGTTCCTATGTGAGATGGTGGGTTAAATTAAAACATATTTATTGATAAACTTGTTAAAACAATGGGGTTTAAAACATTTATTAAATAGTACCAAGTGTTCAGTAGACTCGTGGGGTAGTTTACTCCAAAAGAGTATTATATGGATATTAAAGTCCAGTGTTAGTGAATTCACTGGCCCTAGTAATCCTCATTTGCATTGGTTATCTAGGGATTGGTTTGGAGTGGAAATGAAAGTAGTGACCATATATGTAGTGCCACAGTATTGAGTACTTTATTGGTGCACTTTTATCAGGAACCTTCTACTGTGCTGCTAAGATGTGCAGCCAGTATTGTGATATGGTTGTGTGTTACAATCATAGGTAGCTGTGCACCAAAACGTGATCACTCGCGTCAATTAAAGAGTAATTGTATGTGAGAGCTGGAGAATAATATATTATATCATGTAAACCTTGGATCTGAAGTATGCAGATCTAGAGTTTGCACTAGTACTCGAAGGGTTAATACTGATATAGCATAGGCACTGCAGAAACTCCTATATTTGTTAGATAAGGAGTGTCTGCTAAGTATTGCACCTTATAGGATCAAATGCAGTGTGTCAAAACACTTCAGTATCTCTCCCGGAGGTAATCCAATAGGACTAAGTTTTAGGGGCATTGAGGCAGTAGCTGAGAGCTGGAGAGGGGGAGGCCAGCTCCAGAAACTGTGTCAAAGAGAGACGTACTGGATCTATAAATTGAAGACCCCGGTGATCACAATTATGTACTACTGTATCTAGTAGGTCACCTTAAACCTTAGGACGAATCAGCAATTATGTGGTGAACCTCTGTCATGAGTACAGTCTCTAACTGTTGTGCTTTATTGCAGACTGTTGAGCCCCATATTTTGTACTACGGACAGCATAACTAGTTTGTATATAGAACCAGATTATATATAGGCTATATATACCACAAGAGTGTTACAATTGGGGGACTATGGGGCCTATGCAGAGAGCAGCGAATTTTCGAAATTCGCCATTTTTTGGAGATAATCGCGCAGAAAACAGCAGAAAATGGAGATTTCCGAAAAACGCGCCAATTTTTCTTTTCTATTTGTAAAACTCGCCTCGCGGCTGGCGAGAACCGCAATCTCGCCAGTTTAAAAAATATCCGTATGCAGAGAGGCGCGAACGGCATCTAGCGGCTGTTCGCGCCAATAAAATGGCGCGATTGTCTCCGTTTTGCCTCGCCAAAAAAAACTGCCGCTCGCGGCCATTGCAAAGGGAAAAAAAAAGGCGCGAATTTGTTTTAACACATTTCTGAAGCGCGCATCTCGCCAATTTAAACTCGCCACACGCATCCATGTTAAACATAGCAGAATTCGCACTTTTCTGCATATGGAGATTAAAACTCTCCAAAAAAGCTACTTTTTCATAAATGCGCCAATTTTAAAATTCGCTGCTCTCTGCATAGGCCCCTAAGTCTTTCTGGGGCATTAAATTGCTCTATGAACTATCATCTTTTAACTGCTGAAACCTAAGTAGTGCTAATTTATGTTTTGATTCAATTGTGTATCTATATTTATATATTTAATCATTATGTATATTTTTGGCGTGCATGCACTTTTATGCAGATCAGTATCATGACCAATAAGAGCTATACGTAGACAGCCAGGAGACAACAGTCTCTGTGAATTTGGACATATCAATGATCAATTCCGGGACACGTTTACCAGAGTATATGCTAATGATAGTGCAAGGGTATATCCAATGACAGTGGGGGCCGTTAATGGATCGATTTGGCATAAAGGCTTGTTCAACATGTGGACATCATCAATGACTAATGAGGGGATAGCTATATAAACTAAAGAGGAACAACATAGCAACATCATTGAGCCTAACGAAGCCTGACCTACAGTAGCGGCAGCTTTTATTTGAACACTTCCCGCACGGCAGGATGCGTGCGGGAAGCGTGGAGACACGGCTTGTTGCGGCGCACTGTGACGTCACAGTCACAGCAGGTCCCTCTGTCCTCCGTTGCCAGAAAGCATATAGAAAATAAATACATTCTAATGGTCCATAACCCCTTAATCACCTTTGCGGTTCTTAACCACTATAGTTATTAAGGGGTTAACCCACCCTGACCCGGGAGGCCTAAGCACCCACCCCTAACTGACTATACCCACCCTATACCCATTGAGTAGTATAGTGGTACATCATACCCATATAATAATAATATGGGCATGATAAGCCTCTATAGCACTCAATGGGCACCCTAATAAAAATACAGTAATACATAAGACACACAATAAGAAAATCCAACTAAACTACCAAAAAAGACACTTCACTAAATAAAAACAGTAGCCAGCTAATCCAATCAATATAATCAATAGCAATATCAACATTGAATTAATTAAACCATTATCCAATCAAAACAATTAATTCGGAAAGCAACTCAAAATGAATAGTAACACTAACCAATGTAAACAATGAATTAATCCAACATTAATTAATGTAACCATTAAAAGACAAATAAATACATTAAAGCTATCTCTGAAGTATCCATAAAACACATTAGCTAACATAATATAACATTAAGTACAAGCGAACACCAATCGCAAACCTTTTCTTACATTAACCATAAACAAACAATCACATCCACATCATTAACAAGCGAGAAATGCCCCCCAAATATTGGAATAATAATGTATTAATCTGTACCCTAAAGAGGTACAGATTAATATATTATCAGTCAATGTGATCACACAAAAAATAAAAAAACACATCCAAAAAATAAGCCTGTAAAAAGATATATTTACAAACATTGAATATCTTACTTACCATTAGAAGCGGTGGCCCTCCGACTCCCGGGGTAACAGGAAGCTCACGTACCTTGAAGGCCTCCAACAGCATGGTACAAGGTTTCAGCCAATCAGCGTGTGGAATTGGTTCCCACAAACTGATTGGCTGAAATACCTTGTGACACAGCGGCCATCTTGGATTTACCGACGTCATGTTAAAGGTAAATGAAGCACAGCCATTCTGATTGGCTTGCATCATTCCCTTTAAGTGACGTCACGGCAAAAAAATTTTTTTTAAGTCTGCACATGGTTTTAACAGCAATCAGGTGGCTGTTTACCATTGTGAGGGTAAATGTGACGTCACAAGCCATATTTAAGGCTGTGACGCCTCATTTGAGCCCAAGAAGCCGACGAGACAGCATCGGCTGGGATTTAACATGGGGTTTTATGGATTGACAGATGAAGAAAGAAGATAAAGAAGATCAAGAAATGGTAACAGATGAAGATAGAAGACGGTGAGTAAAGAAAGAAAATAGAAGATTGCGGTACCTGAGCAGGATCTTCATTGCGGATGGCATCGGATGCTGTTGGAGGCCTTCAAGGTAAGTAAGTAATGGTAAGTAATGGTAAGTAAGATATTCAATGTTTGTAAATGTCTCTTTTTACAGGTGTATTCTTTGGGTTTTTATTTTTATTTTTGGGGGAGGCACATTGACTGATAATATATTAATCTGTACCTCTTTAGGGTACAAATTAATACATTATTATGCCAATATTTGGGGGGCATTTCTCGCTTGTTATTGCAGTTATTGATGTGGATGTGATTATTTGTTTATGGTTAATGTAATAAAAGGTTTGCGCTTGGTGTTCGCTTGTACTTAATGTAATATTATGTTAGCTCATGTGTTTTATGGATACTTCAGAGATTGTTTTAATTTATTTCTTTGTCTTTTAATGGTTACATTAATTAATGTTGGATTAATTAATTGTTTACATTGGTTAGTGTTACTATTCATTTTGAGTTGATTTAGGGATTAATTGGTTTGATTGGGTAATGCTAGAATTAATTCATTGTTGATGTTGTAATTGCTTCTATTGATTTGATTAGCTGGCTACTGTTTTTATTTAGTGAAGTGTGTTTTTTTTGAGTTTAGTTACGTTTTATTACTGTGTGTCTTGTGTATTACTGTATTTTTATTAGGGTGCCCATTGAGTGCTATAGAGGCTTATCATGCCCATATTATTATTATTATATGGGTATGATGTACCACTATACTAGTCAATGGGTATAGGGTGGGTATAGTCAGTCTGGGGTGGGTACTTAGGCCTGACGGGTGAGTAAAGGAGGTATTAGCCCTAAGGATAGGTGTTTAGACCTTGCGGGTGGGTAGCGGTTGGGTTAACCCCTTTATTACCTTAGCGGTATTAACCGCCAAGGTAATGAAGGGGTTAACTCCACCCACAACCCCCCCGCAATGCCTAAACAGCCACTAAGGGCCAAATTCCCCCTTCACCCACCCCCGCTAGCCACACTATTGTATTGTATTGTATGTTTCTTACTGTATTCCTGGCACGGGTGTTTAACCCCTTCATTGCCTTAGCGGTTTGCCGCTAAGGTAATTAAGTTGCTGTACATGCATGTTTCCTGCCTCGGATGCATGCCGGGGGGGTCCGGAGCTGCTATTAATGGCTATCAGCTCCGGAGACCCCCGGCATCAATCCGAGGCAGGAAAGGGGCCTGACTTTTTGTAAGTCCCGACACATCGCTGCTCATCGAGGCCATCTCCCCACCAATTGACCAACAATTTTGTGGGGAATTGGATTTGGGGAGAAAATCGTTTTTTAGGCCTGCGATGGGCTGCGATGGGCCGCGACACCCGACTCGCGGGTCTCTGAATAGCGCGAGTTTATCAACTATCCGAAAATTGTCGATAAGGGGCTGATCGCTGCTCAGTCAGCGATTTTCGGATGGAGATAACATTTTGCGTCGATACAGGCCGTTATCGAGCACTTATTGAGGCTATCTGAATACGAGTGCCCATTTTGGGCGATAAGTGCTCGATAAGGGCCTTATCGAGGCTTTCTGAATAAGGCGCATACTGTTATATACAGATGGAGAGTAATTGATTGCTGGGTTTGGTGCAGGGAGGTTTGGCGTCACAGAGGTATTATCACTTTTTTGCCTGCAACCGAATAACATTTTGGCTACAGTCAGCTAGAATAATTATATGTCCCATTATTGATGTTACTGGAGTTTACTACATATCCGGCAAGTTTTGCACTGAATATTTATGCCTACAATACTCAGTGTCCTAGACTACAGTAATATGCAGGTGAACAAATCCAATATATATCACTTTAAACAGTGTCTTTCTTTGATAAATGACCTTGGCCTCACTTAGCTAAAATAGCTATGCATTTTTAAAATAGCTCTCATAACGCTTAAACATTACAGGCAGCATGTCGCTCTCTACGTGCTACTCAAAACTGACCGTCTTTTATGCTTATATGATCTTTTGTGCCATACAAGACATAACAGATAAGAAGGCCCCTATTAAAGAAATATATTATTATATCACTACCAATTACACATTATACGCCAACGATGAAAAAGTCTGAAGAATTCTGATATATAGCACATAGAAAGTGACCAAGAGGTCACAAAGGTCCCTATAATAATGTAATCAGTAGTCAAAAATAGAAGGGACAATGCATGTAATGAGATACCAATATCCCCATGGACAGCTGGATATCATGATAACCCATAGAAAAAGGCAGAGGTGAACCAATCAGCATGCTCCATATCACAATTAAAGCAAAAATAATAAAATGGTATTAATTAACAAGGACAACGAAAAGGGTAAATACATATACAGTGAAGGAATTAATAAAATCCCCAGAGTAGAGACGGTGAAATATTTAATAGGTAGGTATGCCCAGGGGCATAATCAAATAAGCCTAAACCTATTGACTGTAAGCCAATGTATACTAGTGAGAACAGATATAAGTGAATTCTGTTCAACACAACTTAACCATTAATGATTGCTTTATTAGAATAGCACATGCCGGCAAGAAGGGTGGGTACTGGATAATGCATGCGTCATGGATGGGTGTGTTGGATTATAACTGTGAAAGAGAAGGAGAAATAGATTGACTAGATGCGTCATAAAAATCACTCCGATATGGTCCCAACTGAGTACCTGTCCCCAGCTGACTACTTGATGGCAAGCGACTACATGATGCCAGCCAACTACACGATGACAG
Organism: Ascaphus truei; assembly: GCA_036426205.1. Lineage (NCBI taxonomy): Eukaryota > Metazoa > Chordata > Amphibia > Anura > Ascaphidae > Ascaphus > Ascaphus truei. The sequence goes on along the minus strand of WSYH01000735.1, from coordinate 41,354 downwards.
CTGAGTATTTTACCCAATACCTTGATGGACCAATGAACAGCGAAAACTACAAAAACCTGCACCCCAACTTCTACTATGGATTCAATGGGTTGCTGCCAGCCAATAAATCAGCTTACCCGGGCCGTATCCCATAAATCAGGCCTCCTCAGTTGCTATAAAGTCTTCAGATCCCTGCTGGGTCATATTTCCAGATAGTTTCTGCTCACTGAGACTTTCCATGAGCAACATCTGACACTCTGGAGCAGACTTGAATTTATAGTTTTCCACACCTCTCCGATGAGTCGACGTCACGTGGATGTGACGTTAGACGTACCAAACGTACGTTTCACCGTAACTGGCTTCATAGGGGGCCCCCAATGAAGCCAGTTACAGTGAAACGTACGTATGGTACGTCTAACGTCACCTCCACGTGACGTCGACTCATCGGAGAGGTGTGGGCCTGTTTCCTGTCTGAGTGCTTCGCAGTCTGCGTCCGTGGGCAGCAACAACACTCAGACTTAAGGTTATGCCGGTCCTTTATTTAGCCACCTAGAGTTAGTCTATTTTACCTCTCAATTATACCCAGCAATAGTGGGGCTGTCTGAGGAATATATACATAGGGCAGCTCCCTTAGCCTTCAGGCAGCTATTACATTAGCAGCATGCAGATAGGGGGTCTCTTAGAGAGCTCCTGCATACCTGAAGGGCTATCAGTATATGTGTCAGCTGGGATCAGTGATTAGCCATCACCTAGTGCTGTTCACTCCACCCAGCTATGTGAAGGTATATAGTCTTATTAGCACCCCGTGTCTGCCACAGTTAATCTTTTTCTCTGGCAACATTCTGTGTGCATACTCCTACCAAACAACTATAACAACTAGTAGTTTGGTGGTAAAGTGTCCCTATACTGGGCTCCCCTTACGCGGTGGACTAATACTGTGCTAATTCAGGATACACCCTGTCTTTTCAGGAAACCATACAGGCATTTCCTACACAATTTAAGTGTTACACTATGTCTAGTAACAATTATATATAAATCACTGCAATACTTGCACTTCAGTTACACCTACCCACACCTCAATGGTTCTTTTAATTGTTTTTATCACTTTTGCATCTTGTATATGTGGTTTCCAAACAGTTTTATTTTAAGTTTACCTTAATAAAGATTGTTTTAATTTAGGGTGCTTCTCTTTGTGCCACATTAAAGGGATCCTTTTCTATCTTAGACTGCCTTTCAAGGTAACCAATCCAGGTCAGCTCCTTGTGCTCCTCCAGGCCTGCCTCCGCTTCCTATTGGTCAGACGCACTATATAATGCTTGTTGTACCACTTTCACATTGCTCGACATAGTCTCTCCTTGTGGATGTCTATTCTGGCTCTCTTGTCTTCTCTTATTCAGGTTACGACTCGGCTTGGCGGGCTACGCACTCTGGCTCTCGGCCCCGGCTCCCTCTTGACAACGCGGCTTCTCACGTCCCTCGATCTCAGCTTCAACCCTGACCTCCCAGATCTCTCCTCTCCCTGACCTTGGCTAATGGCAACTACTACATCTCTTCTTTTTCCGGTACCGGCAAGTATTGCTACAGCTATTTCCACCTGGTCAGGCAACACCAAAACACCACACTCTGGACACGCTCCTTCTGCTGCGGGTGCGTGCACATAAATGTCCCCACCTCAGTATAAGGGACGATACAATACTTATGGTCTGCAGGCAGCCGGCGTAACATGGTAGACAAGCAATATTCTTAACTTTTATTTTTAACTGTAGATAAGTATAAACATTCTAAAATGTAGTTTAAATTCTAGGGCTCAAGTTATTATTGTGGATATAACATTCTAAAGTTTGGAAAGGCTTCTAGTTAATTTTTTGCAAATAATAATATCACTTGTGAGCACATTCACATGTCTCAGACAGATCTGCAACCCTGCTTTTGACCATGAACTCCTAGCATACAATGCTCCCCTGCAGCTAGGGTTTCTGGGAAATTACATGCAAAGGAGCACAAAGTGTCACCTTTTGCTTCAAATTTATTTTTAAATGGAACCCTGTCCACAACATTATACAGCTTTTCAGCACAGTCTGGGCTAAAGAAATGCATAACCAGTAAACTCACAGACAGCTGTTTCGACCTCAATTTCTTAAAACCTTTTACTGTCCATCCTTCAGAAGGCATTTGCACTAAGGGTAGTGCCGCATAACCAGGCAGCACTTCCCCCTCTCCTCACCAGTTCATAAAGAGGATAAGGGTTGTTTAATTGGAGTGGGTCCTCAGGCGAAACCTTATAAGGAGATGTCACATGCGAATAGCTTTTTTTTCGCATGACATTGCAGTGTAAAGGCCTACTCCTCCATCCCTTTCTCTTTTTTGTCAGTTGTTTCTCTTCTGCTTGTACTGTATATAAATATTTTAAGTAGAAAATAATTATTCATGAAATTATGTTTATGTGTGTGTATTTAGTCACAGCTTGGCGTATTTGGCTTGCCAGTCTGTAGCCCAGTTACTTGGTTAGTTGAATTGCAATGGTTGTCATACTGTGGGGTCATGCTTTTTGGGCTGTTCAGTTTGGGGAGAGGTCTGCATTATCAATTATATATCTATTGAATATTGAATATTTTCTATTGAAATTCTGGCTGAAGCTGGGATTATGAGCTGCACCAGTGCTGTGGAATTAAAATCACTGAAAGGCAAGCTGACAAGGTTTCTCCAAACATGTTTTGTGAATTTATTTCATGAAATGAGGAGAGGGAGGCTATAGGGCCTGTAAATGTTGTCATTTTACACAATACTATTTTATTTAATGAAATATTTTTTCGTATAGTTCCTTTTGGTTCAATTTGTCACGCTGTATAGCTAGGTAAAACAAATAAGATCAACTACTATTCTTTGAAAGACCTGTATTACTGGTTTAAAGTTGAATACTTTGTTAATGACATATAAAATCTGTAGTAACCAACTGTATTTTGGCTACAGTATATAAATATGGAAACAGAGTAGCTGTTTGTTAAGTAATATAATGATCATTTATGTGTATCCCCTTTTTCCTGTGACTAAGGGAACGATGCGTGCTGAATATCTGTTTGACGTATAGGAGGCCTAATCCTCCGCCACTGGGAGCCTGGGGTGATCGTGTTCTATCAGTACATAGCGCCTCCACCTGAAAGGGATCTTGCACTGCAGGATAGCCCCTCTTCAGGACCAATACAGTAATGAATAAATACACACACACACACACTGGTAACATATATCTATAACAAAATAACAACACAGTCCCACATACAGAACCCACACCATATACATGCCCCGGTGAGATCGTCCAAAGTACTGAGGTGCCCTGGGCACCTAACCTCCCTGTGTCCACAGAGCAAGCTCACCCAAAGTGTATGGTGTAGCGCTACCCCCTATGTGTGGTTGTTGGTGCACGTGGGTACCTTCCTGGTCTCCATCTACACCAGGGTATATGGAGATGATTTACTAAAGGGAATGAGGCCGCTCAACCTGTGGTGTACACAATAATACCAATGCTGTATAACCTGTTGGCTCGCAGGGCCTAAGCCTCTGCCACGGAGAGCCTGGGGCAATGTATATGTATGGATTATATCTTATCAGATGCAGCGCCTCCACCTGCGATGGCTCCCAGCAGAGCGGGAGTTGTGCCTCGCAGGACAATAACACAATACTACTCACACAGCATGTAAAAGAAACAGTAGCTTTACTATCGGTAACCATAACCATGCATATATGTATCATAACCATCAGCATTTCTCCTTAAGGAGACACATTAGTTAACGCGTCTCACAGGACGCGACCTTCCACCGTGCTCCAACCCAGTGTCAAACACCCCGTAACACGAGCCCCAAAGATAAGTGTGTAGGTGTGTGACTGCGCAGCCACTAATATGAGCAATGTTATAGTTGGTGCACTTTATGAATGTTACCTGCCGAGCGCTCCTGCGCTCGGGCCCGCAAACAGACTTCACAAAGGATCCGACGACGCGGAGCTGCCTGTGATACCTTCCGGGGCGATCCCACCCGGATGGCTGATGATGTGCCTGAAGTGGTCTGGTCCCAAACCTCTGGGATGGTGCTGTGACAGTCTCTGTGTCTTTAGCAGCTTCACTCACTAACGTGACAGGTTCCTATTCTAGGGCCTGTCCCTACATTAACTCTGACTGACTGTGACTCAGGGCCTATCTGGGCCTGGGGGTATACGGGCTACACACTGAGCTCCTTCCTCGTCCCCCTCCTGATCTTCTCTGATCAGCGTGCTCCCCTACGCAACCTCCTAGCCTCTTCCTGCTGAGCTCCTGTCTCCCTATTGGCTCCCTGGCATCACCTGGTCTGACTGAGGCTCATGGGACTTGTAGTCTCCGATGCTATGCCCCCTCTGGTTGGTCCGTGCTTCGGGCGCTACCGCAGCCACTCTCTGCTCATCCGCGCACTCTCTGCTGACGCCATCGCCTCCAAGACTCGCTGCGCATGCGCGAGTATCAAAATGGCGGCGCCCTGAATGCTCGGGCCGCCGCGGAGCCTCCGGTGCACCGGAACGCTCCCTGCACGCTCTGCAATCTTCCCTTACGCTCCCTATTGCAGCAGAGATAAGGGTGAACCTGTGGAACCTGGCTACACAGTGAAACCCAGGGAAGATGAGAACCAGGCAACAGGAAGGATTAAAAGGTAATTTATTAAACAAATAAGTAAAAACTCAATACTTACATTTATAATAAATGTAGTCTCCGTGGCTGGGTACAGTTCAGGTAACAGTGAGTACCCTTCTCCACGTCCGGATACAGGGCTGAGTCCCGGAAACTGGAAACAACTACGGGAGCTGCAGAAGGTCAGAAAGGCTCCACGCTATGCCTAGAACAACGTGTTTCGGAAATTCAATTTCCTTCGTCAGGTTCAGGTAGTAGCGTGGAGTGTCGGGAGCTTTAAATACATTCTGGTCTCGCGATGATCCGGCTGATATGGATGTAAATTGATTGAGATCATAGGTGAAGTCTAAAGGAGGCCCGGGGAAGGTTTGTCTGAACTGTCTGTCAGCGCGATGGTATGTGCATGCTCAGTACGCCAATGACGTCAGTCAAATTTGAGGCAGGATAACATCCTTGTCATGGACATTCGATGCCGTGCAGTTCTGGAAATGTTGTGAACATAGGGGACAGATAAGAGTACAATTATGTGGCAACCTAAGATGGTATTTAAAATCAAATTAGATAAATATGGATGGGATAATGGTGCAAGAAAGTGAATGTTAGTGCGATATGTAGATGGACGAACATTACAACTTAAAAGAGGCAGAGAGGCTATTATCAGATAACATTACATATGAACGCCTCAACACTGACCCCACCAAAATCTTCAGGGATGAATTATTAGTTCTATTAGATTCTAATACCATCGCGCTGACAGACAGTTCAGACAAACCTTCCCCGGGCCTCCTTTAGACTTCACCTATGATCTCAATCAATTTACATCCATATCAGCCGGATCATCGCGAGACCAGAATGTATTTAAAGCTCCCGACACTCCACGCTACTACCTGAACCTGACCAAGGAAATTGAATTTCCGAAACACGTTGTTCTAGGCATAGCGTGGAGCCTTTCTGACCTTCTGCAGCTCCCGTAGTTGTTTCACGTTTCTGGGACTTAGCCCTGTATCCGGACGCGGAGAAGGGGACTCACTGTTACCTGAACAGTACCCAGCCACGGAGACTACATTTATTATAGATGCAAGTCTTTGAGTTTTTACTTATTTGTTTAATAAATTACTAAAGGGAATGAGGCCGCTCAACCTGTGGTGTACACAATAATAAAGTATCGATAGCAGGTGCTTATGGGATGATTAACATTTAATTACAGATATGATCCAGAGAGGACCAGAAAAGAATCCCCAAAGATCTTTGGGGATTCTTTTCTGGTCCTCTCTGGATCATATCTGTAATTATATGGAGATGATGGAATCGCAGAGCCTCACTGTGATCCCACGACACGGCCTACCGGATCCTTTCTCTCCACCTGCTGCGTCTGCCTCATGAGGGAGCTCTGGTTGGAGGGTGTCCCTTAAGTCTATATTGTGCCTGTGGTCTGATACATGACTGCAGGCCACACACACCACATGGCGTCCGTCCTATGGTGATACTCAATACCACTATCAGCACTAGCATTTTGACTACAGGGAAGCGTCCCTATCTGGGGGCCTTCCCTACAGCAACCACAACCTGGAAGGGACTTAGTGCCTATCTTGGGCCTAGGGGGGGAATCTGGTCTAATCTAGGAGACACTGGCACCCGGACATTACCTTCTCCCTTGGTGTCCCTGCTCCAACTGTCAGCAAGTGTCGCAACTGCCAGCAACATTTTATCCTGCATCTGTGGCACCTTAGACCTTTTGGCTCTCCTGCCCATGTGGTATTTCAGCCCCTGAGGCTACTGGGACTTGTAATCCCTAGGTCTCTGGGACGATAGGGGTTAATCAGACCACTAATAAAGGCATTATACCCAGTCGATTAACCCTAAATCGCATTGGGACTGAAGGGGTTAACTGTATGTGCATGACACTGATATGTTTTTCTCCTCTACCATCTTTATTGTCCTCATTTTGCAGCTCAATCCATAGCTGCAGTAATAGAATTGTATGTGAACTGTGCCAATTGGTTTTGCGACACAAGGGGGAGCTGCAAGCGCTAAACCAAGCACTGATTGAAAAAGCATGGCTGTGTATGGGTGGCCGCTTTGAAACATAAGTATCAATTTCTAAACCCTAGAACTCACAACCACGAGGTTAATTGAATAAGTGATTTGCGGTCTAGCTGAAGTGCTTTCTGTCAAAATGTATCCGTTACCTTGTTAGCTTCTTAACTTTAAAGGGGGAAAGTATATTGGCGTGGGCAGTAGGTGAAACCACAAACCACAACTCGCTATAGGAGTGAGCTAGCACTCTACTTTTTGCAGTGCAGCTACAGCCGCGGCCCCTTTTATTCTCCGACATCTCCGAATTTTTTCGGAGATTTTATCCGAATGCCACGCACTTCACCGCGTTCATGCCGCATTTATGTTGCATTCATGGCGGCGTCACCCGCGGTTGATGTGTTTATTGATGTGTTTATTGATAATGGTTCGGATTTAATTGGTTGCAATTCTTCGCGTATCCGCCAGGTGGCAGATATTCATGAATTGTAATGCGCATGCGCTTCAGTAATGTGTCGACTTGCAGGTGTTTAAAAAAATACCACAGTGGTCTATTGTATATTGACCTTGGTACTGAAGAAGTTACAATAATGTATCAATTTAGGCTTTTCATATTAAAAACTAAATGCGCAGCGTCTGGTGTTCTATTGACCTGAGAGTTCCGAGATGAGTGCACTGCTGCAGTCCGTGTACCAAAAACCCGATATAACGTACCCTTATTTAATATGGGCCGCGATTAATGCAACAGATGATAAGATGGCAACAGTTGGTCAAATTTATCAGTATTTTATCGAAAACTATGACTTTTACAAATTTTCACCAGATGCTCATTTGTGGAAGCGTGCAATAAGGAAAAAGTTATGTATCGATCCGTGTTTTTTTCGTATTGATCCCGGTGTTATTGGAGGGTATTGGTGTGTAGCACCAGATTTTTCCCGTACCTTTCATCATGGAGACTTTAAAAGGCGAAAGGTCATGTTAAAACAAACTAAGAAACAATGCGCCAGCGACAGCGCCAGCTTCCAATAACGGTCCAACCGTCAGTGAAAACCTGGTGACCGGCAACCCTTGCTGTCTGTCCCCGCCCGGATACCTGCAGCCTGAGTTGGATTTCGCGTACAGATTCCAGCAAGCTTTCATGTACCAAAGCGATTTCCAGCCTCATCAGCTGTCAACTACAGGTTTAGCAGTCCTGCTGTCACCTGTCAACTACGTGTATAATCGAGAATACGGGACTGGCAGTGGCTCGGCGCCAGCTGATTGGCAAAGTCTATGGTGAGTATTGTTGCTGTATTTTATTCTGTTTTTGAAATATCAATATCAATGCACAGTCAAGCGATACTCCTTTAAGCAATATCATTGGCTGAGCAGCTTCTACAGTAGATACTGAACAATTGGTGGAAAGCTAGGCGCATGCGCATTGGAACCTTCTTGAAACGCATATGCGTGTCATCACATAGATGGTAGGTGCATGCGCATGTGAACAGGAGATGCCCCCGAGAAAATTATTGGTGGGACTGACTGTGGGAACTTCTTTAGGGGACTGTCTGACCATTACAGGAAAACATTTACTTTTGTTTTTCCTCAGAAAAGAGAACTTTGTCATCTCATACGGAAATTGGCACATGGAGGGATTTCGATGGATAATATCGCTTTGTGTAACAATGCCTGCACATTGCTGAATCGGATTTAAAAAACCACGTACCGGAGTAAACAGTTTAGTGGCCGTTGCTATTGATTAGGATAGAATACTGTAACTGAGAGCTTCATAGAAAACCTGAAACAGTATGATGTTGTTTTCAGACCGTATACAATACTTTTTTTATATATACACTGTATAATAAACCCGAAAAATAAAAAATATGCATTTATTCTACATGTATTCCAGTACATATGTGTATTCTACTACCCGTACAGCATGTATTGTTTTAATACTCTTGTGATGTACAGTACTGTGCATGCCTATAGTATACAGTACATTATTGAACAGTATGCCTGGACAGTACTGTATGTTCTAGAAACACTGTATTTTGTTACAGTATAAATGGAGACAATGGAACAATTTAAAACAAATCAACATTTTCTTTTATTGGTGGAGTAAGTACAAAAAGTGTACAGCAATTCAAAACATTTACAGGTGTATGGTGTACTGCTAGTAAAAACATTTATGTACAGAAAGTCAAAACATTTACAGCACAACAGTATGGTGTTAGTAAAAATAATTTCTTTATTAATACAAGTTAAAACACGCAACATCTCCTTTATTAAAGTACAGAAAGTCAAAACATTTACAGTAGGATGGTGTATAGTACAGTAAGTCAGGCCTGCACAACACCAGTCCTCGAGGGCTGCAAACAGGCCCGGTTTTCATGAAAACTGGACCTGTTTGCAGCCCTTGAGGACTGGAGTTGTGCAGGTCTTGTGTAAGTAAAAACATTTCTTTATTAATAAAATTTAAAGTACAGAAAGTCAAAACATACAGCACAACAGTATGGTGTTAGTAAAAATAATTTCTTTATTAATACAAGTTAAAACACGCAACATCTCCTTTATTAAAGTACAGAAAGTCAAAACATTTACAGCACAACAGTATGGTGTTAGTAAAAAACATTTCTTTATTAATACAAGTCAAATCAAGCAACAAGTCAAAAAATAAACAACATTTGAACAGTCACGCAAATTCGATCCCCACAAGATTGTCCTTCCAGGGCCGATGCCTTGTATGACGCAAAATGCCATTAATGGGGTCTCTCACGATTTTCATTACAGGATCTGTAATTGAAAAATAACGCCACAATTCCTCCACAATAGTCCTTCTTCAATTTTCAGGAAGCGCCCTTTTATCGCGATTTCCTTCGTAGTTCACATTGTACACCCACCCGCAGTACACCAAGTAGGACACGTGGTGCTTGAAAATGAACATGCATACTTCTGGGGTAAACCAGCACTCATCACCCTATACTTCTCCCTGATTGGATTGGGTAGCTCGCGCAGGATGATGTCGGGCACAGTATCGATGCAAGCGTATGTGGGTTGGATTCTGGGAGCGGGTGTTCTTCTGGGAGCGGGTGTGCATGTGGCTTGCAAGCGAAGGTAGGTTGTGTGGGAGGATGCTTTCCTCCTGTCTTGGTCGCCATGTTGTCTCCTGCCGTGGTCTTGACGGGGTTGTCATGTCATCCTCGTCAACGGCATACATGTACAGGTATACCCTGTTTTAAGGACACTCACTTTAAGTACACTCGCGAGTAAGAACATATCACCCAATAGGCAAACGGCAGCTCACGCATACACCTGTCAGGACGTCCTGAACAGCAGTACCGGCTCCCTACCTGTACCGACGCTGAGTACAAGCAGGGAGACTATAGATCCTGTTACAAATGCGTTATTTACAACAGTTATGTACGTATATGACAATTGCAGTACAGTACATGCATCGATAAGTGGAAAAAAGGTAGTGCTTCAATTTAAATACATTTTAGCTTTATATACATGCTCCGGTCCCATTGTGTACGTTAATGCGGGGTATGCCTGAACACATATTCTTCTGGTGGAGGGGGTGCATTTGGTGATGGAAGGTTGAAGGTCCCATTCATACCATCCATGCCACCCTCCTGCTCCGGCGTCGGAGATACAGGGGCATGAACTCCGAGCAAATTATGCATCCCCGCTATGTTAGTCTCTATCTTCTCCATCCGTTGATCCATCTTCTCCATCCGTTGATCCATATTTAGCATGGTCTCTAAAAGACGATCTTTCTTTACCAGCATAGTTGAGTTCCCGGGTATATCGACACTTAACCCATTCAGCATGCGGTCTAACGAGCTGGATCTTGTGCATGGGGTGCTGTGGACATCTGGGTGGAAGGGTGCTATGGAGGATGAGATGGGGGTTCCCTGGAGAGAAGCGGCAGCGTCGTCGAAGAAGGATGGAGGAGTGACCTTTGGATTTCCGGGAGAGAAGTGGCAGCATCGTCGAAAAGGGATGGAGAAAGTGAACTGTGGATTTCTGGGAGAGAAGCGGCAGAGTCTTCCAAGCATAATGAAAAAAGTGACCTGTGGATTTTGAGGAGAACAGCGGCAGTGTCATCGAAGAGTAGTGGAGAAGATGGGCTGTGGGTTTCCGGGAGAGCAGCGGCAGCGTCGTGGATGAGTAGTTGAGAAGATGGGCTGTGGATTTCCGGTAGAGCAACGGCAGAGTCGTTGAAGCGTAATCGAGGAAGTGGCCTGCGGGTTCAATGGGTTGGCTGCCATTTGTCTTGCCTTGAGTGTACATCACCGAATTTCTTCTTGTCATAGTAAGACTTACGTGTATTAAAACCCTTAGCCTTTGGGGTCAGCAGAAAATTTTCTTTATTAGCCTTAGCCTTTCGCTTTGGCCTTGGCTTGGAAATGGCTCCTGCCTTTCGCTTTTTCTTCTTGACAGGCACGGCAGAGGCGAGTGGGTTCCTGTGTCTGTAGAATCGGGGTTGATCCATGGAAGCAGATGGCACAATGCAGAATCTGGACAAGGTAAAGTTCAGATACAGATCATCGAGTAGTGGGCTATGCAAATTGTGTAACCTTTTATGCATGGCGACGAGGTACAGGTGTTAAAAGTGGGCGTACTCTAATGTGAGTCATTAACGTATAAATATACCATCCATTTTGTGGATTCACTGCACATTGAATACACATCGACTAAACATCGAATATACATTCTTGTGCTTGTATTTCTTTCTACTCGCAGCAATGCCTGTTTAAAAGATTGCCAAGGATCTCAGCATGCGAATCAAGGAGATGTACACGAGCGGACAACGAATTGCAGATATCCAACGCTGGTTAGCTGCTTCTGGCCTCGTTGTGCAATCAAACCCTGTGTGCTATCATGCACACGGAAAGACCAAACAACGCATGAGGACACCAACGGTAACTAACGCGTAAGTATATTTATATTACTATATAATATAGTATATCTATCTATTATTGTTTATATTGCTACATATAAATATATCTATATGGTATAGATCTATCTAACATTATGGTTATTTCTATTTATTTATATTACTATATAATATAGTATATCTATTTATTATTGTTTATATTGCTGCATATAAATATAACTATATAGTATAAATCTATCTAACATTATGGTTATTTCTATTTATTTATATTACTACTGTATATAATATAGTATATCTATCTATTTTTGTTTATATTGCTGCATATAAATATAACTATATAGCAGTGGTTCCCAAACTTTTTCGGTTCAAGGCTCCCCAAAGCAATCAGAATTTTTTCAAGGCTCCCCAAGGCGATCAGGATTTTTCTGCGGCGCTCAAAGTAAAAACAAAGGTGTATATACATACCTAACAGTTGCAGTGCGCAGTTGGTGTCTCTCTCAGACACTAACACACTCTCAATCTCTCTCTCTCTGATCTCAATCTCTCTCTCTCTGATCTCACTCTCTCTCTCGGACCTCACTCTCTCTCTCTCTCTCTCTCTCTCGGACCTCACTCTCTCTCTCTCTCTTGGCTCTTGGACCTCCCTCCACTCACTCTCTCTGCAGCTCCCTCTCCTCTCGCTCTCTCCTCTCTCTTTCATCTCTCTTCTCTTCTCTCTCAGACC
>WSYH01000735.1:0-27496 GCA_036426205.1 Ascaphus truei | reverse complement strand
TTTTTCACACCCACCCACCCGCAGCCCGTTTTTCACACCCACCCACCGCCCGTTTTTCACAAAAAGCCCGTTTTTCACACCCACCCACAGCCCGTTTTTCAGCCCCACCCACCCACAGCCCGTCTCACACACACTGTCTCTCTCACACACACTCTGCCTCTCTCTCACACACACACTGTGTCTCTCTCTCACACACACACACACACACACACTGTGTCTCTTTCAGACACACACACACACACACACACACACACACACACTGTGTGTCTCTCACACACACTGTCTCTCAGACACACAGCCACTCTCAGACACACAGTGATACAAATTAAACACGAATGTAAAAACCATAAAAACAATTTATTGATGGAAATTATTAGTGAGACGGATGAGCCTGTTTTTCACTACACATCTTTTCAAACCTCGGAATCAAACTGGATACAGCCACCCTCATTTCCTGTTCCACGTTGATTTTTGCACGGTATTTGCTTTTTATCACAGCGACCGCTGAAAACCCAGCTTCGCACAAATATGACGTTGCAAATGGTATTAAGATTCGCTGAGCTTTACCACTTAACAGCGGATATTCATCTTGTACTGTTACAGTACAAAAATTCAGTAATATCCATGTGGCAAAATTTGGTCTTCAGTGTATTGTCGCAAGATAGCTCAATAAGATTTTCTTCTTCTAAAGAAGTAAATTCAGGTGGAGCTTGGGCTTTGAATGGGTCTTGAATCCATGCATATTTGTGAATATCATCTTCCTCCTGAAAGTATTTTTCAAACCACTTGATAACCTGTGATAGATGATCTTCAAAAACAGATTTAGAGAAATCAACTTCATTGGCGATCACAAACTGCTGCAACAAGGGGAAACAATCTTTGCCACCGTCTTCATTCATATTTCTTCTCCACTTTAGTAATTTTTGTCTGAAAGCTGAAATCTTCCCAGCCAATGTCAAAATATGCATGTTGCCTCCCTGTAGGGAGAGATTCAACGCATTTAACTTGTCAAAGATATCACACAAGTATGCTAGTTGCACCAAAAAATCAGTTTCCACAAAGTGTTTGGCATACTCGTGTTTTTCTTCTTCAAGAAAAATGTAAATTTCTTGCCGTAATTGAAATGTACGGGATAAGAAATTGCCACGTGAGAGCCATCGTGAGTGGCAGTAGTACAACAAAGATGTGTATTCGGCTCCCATATCCTCACACAATTTTTGGAAAAACCTTGCTTTCAATGGCCGAGTTTTTATAAAATTTACCACATTGACCACACGTTCTAAAACCATATTCAGCGGAGGACTCAAATACTTTGATGCGAGTGCTTCTCTGTGAATGATGCAATGGGTCCACATTGAATACGGAGCTTTCTTTCGAATAAGCGCCTGTAATCCTCCGTAACGACCGGACATTGAACGACCACCATCAGTACAGACACCAACGCACTTTGTCCATTCCAAATTATTTTCAACAATAAATGTATCCAGGATCTCGAACAAGTCTTGAGCTTTTGTACCTCCAGTAATGCTTTTACAAAAGAGAAGGTCTTCCACAATGTCATTGCCATCTATGAACTCGTTAGTTGCTGTGTCTCCGTCCTTAGCTGCTGCTGGCACCACGAGGATCTCTGTCCTCTCTTGTTGCTGCTGGCACCACTAGTGCAGGAAGAGTGTCTGTGTCTCCTGGAGAAGCTGCAGACCAGCATGCATCTGCCGACCAGCATGCATCTGCCGCGCTCGCCCCCGCCACACGCGTTCCCCCCCCCCAACACGCACACGCTCCCCCCCTCAACACGCGCACGCCGCTTCACTTGTCCTGACGGCAGCCCGCAAATTTTCAAACTGGACAGGCATCAAAATTATCGGCCTGTCCGGTTGAAATCGCGGCGCCCCTGTAGCCAACCCGCGGCGCCCCTGGGCGCCGCGGCGCACAGTTTGGGAAACACTGGCTTTGATAAATCCCTCTAGATCCCTTAGTAGTGTGCTATCCTGTTCTAACATAGGGGAGACCCAAGCAAGGGCCTCATCCTTGAGCAGGGTGATAATCAGTCCCACCTTGGCCTCCTCAGTATTATAGATTGTGGGCTGTAACTGAAATAGACATCTGCATTGGTTGAGGAAACCCTGAATGGTTGTTTTTTCCCCCAAAAAAATTCCGTAAAGGGTCCACGGGCACAATATGCACAGGCACGGTGTTTTGAACAGGCACAGTGGCTAAGGCGGCACGCAGATCACGTACTTCAGCTTCCACGTGGCAAAGACGGTTGTAAACATGTTCTTGTTGTTCTTGGAAGCGAACCATGGGACGTTGCAAGTCAATAATCTGCTGAGCCTGGGTCTGGTCTGTTTATTCTGTCATGGATTGGTCTTCGGCTGGAGTGGATCCCAGTATCCCAGCAGGGAGCATGGTAGGGGTCACAAGTAGAGGTCAGAGGCAGGCAGCAGATAGCATTGTCGACGTCACAAGCAGAGATCAGAGGCAGGCGGTAGATAGCGTAGTTGAGGTCACAAGCAGAGGTCAGAGGCAGGTAGCGTAGTTGGAGTCACAAGCAGAGGTCGGCAACGAGGAGACGGAACAGGACAATCGCAATAGCCCAGCAGTAAACACAAGAAGCTAGCAAGAGCTGAGGAACCAGTGTAAACAGGCACTGACAGACAGGAAGGGGAAGTTTATATATGCAGGCTGAGAGGTAGAGCACAGGTGTCGAGGTTTCAGGGTCTGGAATGTTCCTTGAGTAAGCCAGCAGAGAATCAGCAATCCTGGTGGACAAGTATAGGTACTGCAGGCTAGAACATGACACTAGGTAGACGGGGCCCAGAGTTGCTGGCCACCCCAAAAATGTATCCGGGAATCAAGTCAGATTCCCGGGGACATATAGGCACAGACCTCTGGTCAAAATCCTCCCTTAGAAACAGTTACGCGACTCACTGCCAATTCCCTGCTTCAGCACAGACCAGAAAGGTAAAAGGGGCATAGGGATGTGAGGTGTCCCTGTCACAGTCAAGAGGTCCCGAGGTTAAGGGGGATAATCATTTAATGCCCATGTCACCCAGAAGCTGTATAGGGCGTGACTCACCACTAAGTTCCCTGCTTCAGCACAACCCATAAAGGTAAAAGGGGCATAGGGATGTGAGGTGTTCCTGAACCAGTCAAGGGGTCCCTAGTATAAGGGGGATGCCCCGTTAATGCCCAGATTACTCTGAATCCAGTATAGGGGTTCACGGGGTGCTCCAGCTGTATATAAGACTGAGGTTTTGTTAAAGTCTAAAGTCAGGTTTTGCAGAGTGTGAGGCATATGGCTAGTGGGACTAAAAAGTACAAGTTCTCATTCTATCCCTCATCACCAAAAAGACGTAGACATTTTAGCAGCATAAAAGTAAGGTATATTTTATTACACAGTGTGTTAAGTACATGTGTGCTTTGTGTACAGTAAAATGAAGAACAGGGATAAGTGTTCCTATAGCTGCGGGGATCCCTAGGTAACACAGGGGTACCCCAGTTAGTGCCAAGGTGTCCCAGAACCTGTATTAGGTTGTGGGTTATGTAAGTCCCCTGTAAAATATAGGAAAACCTGACCTGTTTATGGGCGTTTAGGGTCCCCAAGGTTTATACTTTATTAATGTAAGGTTAGGAGGGTGTTGTACTGTATGTATAAAATTCCATGCATAGGAGACATGATGTCTATACCTAGCTCTCTGGCTTCAAAGGGAATCCAGGATGTGGAGGTGGGAGAATCACTTGGTGAGCAGGAAAGGCCAGGTGTCAGTTCTAGAGAACAGAGGGCACCCCACCGGGGCCCTGGTTGTGACACCAGCCTTAGCGGAGTCAGCAAAGAGTAAGGCCTGGGCCACGCTGCGCCCGGCGGCGCGGGCGGCCGCACGAGCGTTCCCCACCAGCAGGGGAATCCTCCCGAGCCGGTCCCCCGTCACGGCACAGCTCACTACACGCTGTGACGCGTCAACCGCTAGGGGATTCAAGAGAATTGTAATCCCAAGCGTCGACGCGTCATGTGGTGTGGCTGTGAGCCAATGAGGAGGGGAGGCTTCGGGAGGAGGGGAGGCTTCGGGGAGCAGGGAGGAGAGTGTGGAGGGAAAGCAGCGTGAGTGCCTGTCTGTGTGTGTGTATGTGTGTGTCTGAGTGCCTATCTGTGTGTGTGTGTGTGTATGTGTGTGTCTGAGTGCCTATCTGTGTGTGTGTGTATGTGTGTGCCTGAGTGCGAGTGCCTGCCTGTGTGTGTGTGTGCATGAGCGCCTGTCTGTGTGTCTGTGTGTGCCTGAGTGTGTGTGTGTGTGTGCCTGAGTGTCAGCGTGTGAGTAGGGCAGCCCGCAGCAGCTCCCTCCTGCAGCCCGGGAGCCCGAGCCCGTGGAGGGGGGGTAGCGGGTCCCTCCGCTTAAACCACGCCCCCCTCCGCTTAAACCACGCCCCTCCCTCCCACTCCAGCCCCGGCTCCCGCTCCCTACAGACCGCATATCGCGGTCTGTGTCTGTCAGCGCCCCGCCTGTCTGCAGTGCGGGCGCGCTGACTGAGGGAGCGGGGCCTTAGCCTTAGCTGGGGGGAAGTTGCTGCTTGTGGGAATATTTCCCATTGGCTGATTACATATTTCCAGCCCACATGTTTTTTTCAAGCTGGCTCAACACGCCCCTGCCTCTAACATCATCAGAGCAGGTGAACCCTGCTCTGATTGGCTACTGAGAAATTTCTCACCCTTTTGATTGGGTTGTTGTTTTCTACGTTTCTCTAAAGTTTCTCTAAGGTTTTCTAAATTTCTAAGCAGCAAGTGAATTCTAGCCCTTTGGAGAGAGAGGGGGGCTGTGGCGTTTAGAACTGCAGGGTGATTTCAGTTCCAAGACTTCTTGGGGTAAGCTTTGAATTGATAAGCCCCTACACCTAGGAAAGTATCGTTTTTTCAACCCCACTTCCCAAGTAAGCGTTTTCTCATGTTTATTGTAATCCACTGCGTGTACGTCTGTTTCAATGGAATAAATGACTATTTGTTTTACTTCTTGGTTTTGCTCAGTGATATGATCCTGGTATAAAGGTGTAATTGCCTTGTCTTCCGTGACACCCACTCCTGGGGCTTCTACCCCCTTCATCCACCCCCTCTGCCCCCAATAAACAGGCTTTTGATACTCCAGAGGGACTTTTTGTGTTTCATGTCTACCACAACGCATTACTACCGGTGGTGACGTATTACGAACTTTGTCTCATTCACAAATTGATTGACTTTTGGAGATTGCCTTATACTATGTTGCACTGTCTACGTGGTGTGCTATTTGGGATGACATACATCCTTGGCAGCAACCTTTTTTGGTATCTCCTTGTCCTTATTTACAGACTTTCCACGCATTGTCTCATATGGATTTCTCCTCTGTTTCTGTGTATGGTGTGTGATTTAGGGATTATTAGTGCACATTTATATTCTTTATGGTGACCTTCCCTCTTTTCATCTCTTGGCCATTGAGATGTATTTTCACCTTTTAGGTTGTCATTTGTTTCTAGTGGCTACCCATCACCATACCAATCGATAACTTCAGATATCACATGATATTGAGATCTCCATGTACCTTATGTATGCTTACATTTAGGGTGACCAGATTTTGAAAATGAAAAACCGGGACACATATTTTTTTTTTTACATAACAGTTTATTTATTGTAGTACACTTATACTTTACTACCATTAGTCCTTGTTACATAGTTACGTGTGTGTGTGTGTGTGTGTGTGTGTGTGTGTGTGTGTGTGTGTGTGTCGTGTGTGGTGTATTGTGGGTGTGATGTGTGTGTTGTGTGTGTTGTGTTTGTGTGTGTGTGTGTGTGGTTGTGTTTGTCGTGATGTGTTGGCGAGGCTCACTATCGAACAAAAAAAAAGCCAGATTGTAATGTTCTGTACACCCATTACCAGTTCAGACGCCCACAGACGCCCCTCTTCACAATTCTAAAGTAGGCAATCCCGATCCTAACCCGGACTCTGGGATCTACCATGAATGTCCGGCAGGGTTCCCTCAGTTCTACTAACATCACTGAGGGGGTTGTTCCCTACCTAGTCTACCCGAGGTCTCGTTGTGAACTTGAGTCTGACATGATAGAAGAAAGGCAGGGTATGTGACTTCGTGTTAGGTATTAAAAAGGAAAACCGGCATTTAAGAGTAAACAGGAGGTGATGAGGTAGACGGGAGAAGTGAGGTAGACGGGCGGTGACGTGGGGACGGGAGGAGAGAGAACGGGTGAAGGGGAGAAGAGGCAGGTGGATGGAAGAATAGAGGGGGAACAAAGGGAAGAGAGGATGAGGGGGGGAAGGGAACAGTGTGAGGGAGGCGCAGAGAGGGTGTAGGAGAAAGTGAGATATGATCACAGAGAGGGGAGTGAGGTGATACATAGATGGGCGACAGAGGAGGTGGTAGAGGTGGAGAGAATAAGAGGGAAGGGGGTGGAGGAAGGTGGACGACACTGAAAAGAAATACGAAAGTTTATGTGATACAGAGATTTTGATTGGGATGACAAGGAGACAATGAGAGACGGTGAGACCGAGACCGCAGGACAGTAGCTGGAGAAACCGGAAAAAAGAGCAGGGCGAACAAACTAAGATTCAAACGCAAAGAACAAGGGCACGAGCAAAGCTCAACCAAGGCCACGAACCCGGACGAAAGAGAAGGGGGGACAAGGAAAAGACAAAAAGAAGAAAAGCAAAACACACAACGACATCTGAATAACCTACACAACACCCATCTGATAACAACACCAACCCCCCCTGACAACACACACACACAACAAGATATAGAAGGAAAACCGACCGGGGAGGAAAAGATGTTCCCACTGACAACAGAACACAAAAAGGCAAAAACACACACAGGGTCTAACATGAAACTATACACCCACACAACACCCGCTTAGAAAGACGGATCGAATTACACGCCACCCTTACAACAACACCACAAAACGATACATCCCACAACCAATCCTTGATAGCACACAAGCACACAAACAGCTGATGAACACCACACAAAACAAGTACCCACGTGACCCACCCTAAGCTTAAATACACACAGGGCACCCAAAACCCACACCCACCCACTGTGATAGCGAGCACACTTGACACACACCACGGGGGAGACCACACACACACACACCAACCAACACACACACGTGATACAACCCACACTTATCCACACACACCACTGATACGCTACACGCCAAACACTGATCCCCACACCACGTTAATTGCCCACACACACACACTGATACCACCACACTGATCCACACCAACCACCAACTGAATACACACTTATACACCACAACCCTGATACACACACACTAATAGTCACCGCCCGCCGCGCTCCCCCTGCAAAAAAAGCCGCCCTGCCACTATGAATTTCACTGCTCCTCCGAGCCCGTGTACCGACTGGTGATCAACCAGGTCCCTCCAGACCTGCTCTCCTCCTCTCCCACCTATCGGGATAAGGCCGTGCTGCCGCATCCTCAGCCAGATCCACATCGCACCGTCGCACCGTCCAACCGCATCTTACCGTACAAAACGGGACAATGGATAAAAACCGGGCATTGCCGTGGGACGGCTGCAGCCTGGACACAGCACAGAAAAAAGCGTTACTGTTCCCTCAAACCGTGAAGCCTTGTCACCGGCTACTTAATTGCATAGTTTCTGTGGCTGTTGATTTTTTTTCAATGCCTCTGGATTTTCTTGTGGTAATTCCCAACATTACCCACCCCCCCCACCCCCCGCACCTTTTTATCTTTCTCCCCTTGGTTTTTATTGGCTGTACTATAAAGTGTTAATTTTTTCATTGAAAACCTTTTGTGTATCCTCCAATGATCTTTTTGGGTTGTCAGTGCCAAATGTAATACCTATCTTTGGAGAGCACTGGCCATTTGGTATTGTAGTTACTGTCTTTTGGGTACCTTAGATTTTAGCATGCAGCCGGTAATTCATCTGTTTGTGTACTGTTGTAATGTAATGTCGGGTATGTATGTAGGTATTATGTATTACACTTTTAATATTAAAAATACACTTCCCCATAAACCATGTGACGTAGAGAACAGAGTCAGCTCAAACCAGTGCGTAAATACATACTGGGGCACCTGATTTGAAAGCAAAAGTGGGAACCTAGTTCAATCCCCCATATTCCTTGTGAACCTTGCGGTCCAAGTCACTTTATCTCCCTTGTGCGGCGCACGAGACCACAAATATAGCATTGTCAAGCTCATCAGGGCAGGGACTGTGTCTGTTAAATGTCCTCTGTAATGCCTCACGTTTTAACTAGCAGCGCTACTATAAGAACAACAGATAATTATGTAGTTATACTCCCCCCAAATACATAATTAATACACCCCCCTCCGCAATATATACTTAAAAAGTACTACCCCCCCCACATAACCTGACAAACATCACGGAATCCAAGCCCCAATACATACTGTAAAAAAATTACACTCCCTCCATACAGTATAAAAAACAATACACCCTCAATACCATTTTAAAAATACACAGCACCCCCCAATACATACAAATAAAGCCACGCCCCCCAAATACATGTTAAAAGAAAACAGACATTACCTGGGGATGGTTGTCATGTGGACCAGTGGCTGGTGGCGCGGGCCCTGGCTGGCCAGTGCTTCTCATTGCTGCCGGCGCTGGCTTCCTCAGCTCGCAGGCCCATCCCCTCACGATAAACCCTCACCGGAGGTTGGCCTTCCAAGGTAGGAGACAGAAAGGTGGTTGCACTGGTGCTCTCAACAATGACATTTGGCGTTCCAATATGAAGGTAATGCCGAAACAGATGCTGGGTCTTCGTATCCAAAACGCTATTATTGAACGTTGTTATCCCGCATGCATACAAGGTAAACCAAGAGGCTTGAAGTGAACTTCATGATCGCGGTTTTTGTACTGCAAAGTGCACGTTGTCAAAGCAATTCTCTTCACTTCGTACTTCCTACATGGAAGGAGAAAGAGCATTGCTACGAAATGAGGAATGAAGGGGGCAGGGAAAGCCCCATGCTCTCTTGCAGCACTCTCTCACATGGACTGCTACACAACGGAGGTTTGTGAGTCCCCTTGTGGGATTAACATTATACCGTTGGAAAGGTCTAATGGTTTCGATGCGGATTTTTAGTTCCAACGGTAAGGTTTCCTTTAGTGGGCATTCCTCTGCATCCTGTTAGGATACTAGCAACATGTTTGATATAACCTTTGTCATTTTGAGCATTATCATAGCCATACTCTGCTCATCACTCACACTTCTATTAACCTGCGGTGACCACCAACTATATGGCACTTTATACCAATAACTGCCCCCTATCTTGATATGTTCCTAGCACTGACAGGATATTTCTCTCGGTTTTTGTTGTTTTCTGCTCCCCCTCCCTCCTGTCCACCCGAGCTTCTGACGTCACGCGTTTTGGGGCTCTCACATTCGCTTACGCCGGAAGCTGAACCATTCTTACTTCTGGCCGCTGACTTCAGGGAGTCCCGTTATGCTCAACCACGTCCGGAACCCGAAGCATGGGACGTGAGGGAGCCCAACAGCTGTGGGAACCTGACCCAGCAGCACTGCTTTGTTAAGCTGCCTTGTCCGCACCTCTGTCGGTACACACTTTCCCCTGTTTGTGTGTCCCCCCCCCCCCCCCCCCTTTTCAGCACAATTTTTCCTCCCTAATTTATTTGGGGGGAGTTTTTGAAGGGGATATAGTACATCTGGGAGACACTACTAAAAAACATGGAAGTGGCCCCCATCCCTCCTCTTTGCTTTCTTAGCCTCTAGAATTATCTAAAACCCTAGTTGTGACAGGAGATCAAAACTTAACACCCGGATGCAAGGCAACCAGACTACAAAACACTTCATAAAGTGTATTTATTCCAGCCGGACCAGCAAGCAGAGCATAAAATCAACAAACAGATCTTTCACTTCGCAAACAGGAAGTATGTGTGGAATCCGGGTACCAGGCTGCAACTTCAAATGCGTACCCAGGTTTTGCTTCCGCGTCCCGTGGGATAGAGACTGCCCAACCTCTCTGGTGCATCACTAGAGAGCACTTCAATCTCCCGCTTGCTTAGGCGCCAGTCTCGTTTCATGTGTCTCCGGCACACCTCGAGCACACCGCTTAGTTCAATCTCCACCGCATGGATCAGACTGAACTCTGGAAGTGGAGCTGACAGCTCTTTAAATAGACCTCGACTCCTCTGAAAACTATGGGGGAGGGCTGCCAACCAATTCAGATCAGAGGTGACCACTGGGACATGGAAGTCCGTTGGGGCTTGACCCAGACCTCAGGTTGCCAGTTTCAGCCAGATAGCTCCTGTGGAGATGGGATACTCATTCTGGGGCTTTGACAATGGCCCTGCCTCGATCCACATTCCAGTAATAGCCATTTCTCTGTGCATGTGGGTTAACACAAAGGGTTCTCAGCCACCGCATGTCCAGAGACCTATGCTTTAAAAAAACGGCATTTTTACACTTAAACATTATTACATAGGAAATAACAGATCACAGTTCACTTTGAAATGCAACGGGCTACTGGGCATATAACAGGGTATTCTCCACGGTCGGTGGTCAGGAGGGGCAGGAACCGACCTAACCTGCGGTCCCCCTGGTTTCCGTTTCTGTCCACAATTAGAACCGAGCGGTCTCAAGAACGCTTGGCCCACCTACATCTACATCTCAGCCCCCATTCCAAATCATACCTATTCCCTCGATGTTCTGCCCATGACATCCACCATTCCTTCTAACCGTTATTAAACGGGGGCCTCTCACTCCTGCCGAAAGTGTTTCCCGTCCTGCCCCCTCTCTTTGGAATTCCCCTACAACGCACCATCAACTCTCCCCCAGCGTTCATATGTTTAAAAACTCCCCGAGATCACACCTTTTCAATTAAGCCTACGGTGCCCATACCTGTAACTCCAACCCCATTGGGACAGCTGTTTTGACGCAATAATCTTCACCCTCTGTAATACCCCCCCCCCCCCCCAACCTTAATGGTCAAAGCGGTGAGGCTGGGATATATTCCAACCTGAGACACACTATCGTCACAATGAGCAGCCACCTTACCTCTTGGTTTTAACATTGTCCCTGATTCCCTCTAATTTGCAACTCTGACTAGCAGGTCCCTCCTTACCTCTTTGCTATCGTTGTGCATGTTTGGTCCTCACTGTATGTAAACTGATTATGTAATTACATAACTCCATGGGTAACCCCATTGTACTGGTCACTGCAGAATATTTTGGCGCTTTACAATTAAATGATAATAATTCCCAATGCATGGCTGTGGCAAAGGCTAAGCACGACACATTAATAGCAGTAATCATAAGTGGATCTCTTCCCGTGAGGAGGAAAGGTGGGAATAAACATTTGCTGGCTGCAGCAATAAGCTGGGAAGTTTGATATTTTTCTTACCTTTTGTTGCACCATTATTATGTGGCAACTTTTTGTTTAACCAGTTTCAAGTGCAGTGTAGCACAAATCCAGGGGAAATAATGTTCGAATCTTACTACAGGAACTGTGTGTTCACTGTTTTAAAGTTAATCCGCTGCCAGTTTTGTCCTAGTGCAACGTATATTTACCCCTTTTGTAGACATTTGGTTCAGATAGTCATGATATGCCAGGCATAGTTGCCCACTTGAGCCACTAAAGGTTAAATTCGACAAAGACAATCAGAGTGTTTTTATTTGATAGAACTTTTTCTCGTCTACTATTGTATGTGCTCACTTTGTATACGTCATACCAACAGACAGATATCAGAACATGGATACAGGGAGTAATGTGTTTTGCCATTACGGAGTGAGAGGACATATTTATTTTCCACTTATGAGACATCATGTAAATGATTCATTGGGCTGTCGTGCCTTCCTCTGGGTGATGTTTTAAATATACCTATTATAAAAATGTTCCGTTAATTATAGTCAGTATCTTGCACAATTAACACCTTAATAAAGGTTGAAACACAATGACATATTTCTTTTTCATCAATGTACTTTGTTGTATACAATGTTACATTCTCCCATTTTCTCCCCACAGATTATCTTCGCACACGACTGCATCTGTTGAACAAGAAGCACTTTAAGAAATGTCCCAAACCTCATACTTACAGAGGTTTAATGGAAATATTTTAAGACTTCCACATTGTATAAGTCCCTGTTGAGAATTGGGAACAAGATTAACAAAGAAACTCTCCTCTGCAGAGCATTCGATGACATATGCACATTTTACTAAAACTTAGACACCAAAATACCAACCAGACCCATACCAGTAATTGTTTTAAACAGCAGAACATGAATACCAGGTTATTTTCCCTGTCGGTTATACCCTATAACTGCTCTGAATGTGAGAAAGCATCATCGAATCAAGTCGTGTTAGACGTCAACGATCCAATACGGGGAGACACTTACTGCTCTGAATGTGAGAAAAGCTTCAGGATACAGCATATCTATTAACTACACAAGAATGCACACCGGTGGAACACCCTATAAACTTCTCTACTTTGAGAAAAGCTTCCTCGAAAGCACGTCATTGTTAACAGAAAGAATCCCATACAGGGGAAACACTCTATAACTGCTCTGAATGTGGAGCAAGGCCTTCATTGATAAATCATTACTATTTGCACACCATAGAATGCACAGAGGTGAGACACCCTATAAACTGCGCTGAATGTGAGAAAGCTACATTATAAATCACATCTTGTTAAACACCAAAAATTACACACAGGGGAACCCTATAACTGCTCTTGAATGTGGAAAGCTTCAAACAGAACGCGAACATTCTTACACAACCAAAGAATCCCACCGGGTGAGACCATAGACTGCCCTAATGGGGAAAACTTCAGTTTCTATCAATCTTGTTTACACACAAAATTACCCACACAGGCATTAATCCTTTATAACTGCTCTAATGTGGGAAAAATTTTCAGTCAAATCAACTCTGGTTACCCACCAAGATCCACCCGGGGTGAGGACCCTCATAACTGCTCTGAATGTGGGAAAAGCTTCAATGGTAAATCAGTTCTTGTTAGACACCAAAGAATCCACACCGGGTGAGAGCCTAGTAACTGCTCGAATTGGGAAAAGCTCAGTTATCAATCAAATCTTGTTGACACCAAAGAAATCCACACAGGGGGTGAGAGCCATACTCTCTGAATGTGAGAAAAAGCTTCCGTGAGAAATCAGTCTTTTCGACACAAGAAACAATCTTCACTTAGTGGAAAGTCCTCCCTCTACATATTAATGTCAAATATACAAAATACCATTTTTTTAAAAACACAAAATAGGTGCATGCGTGGAGTACATGCAAATCACCTAAGATCAAAGGGACTAATTTATAATATACTATATGTCATATATATCTATATATAATAGTAAATATCACTGCTTAATACACGCATCTGGGTTGTTTTGTTAACACTGTACTTTAATGAAGACTTGCTTTTAATTAAACCTCAATTAACAACTTACGTATTTCATGTGCCTGTAAAATTACTAAATCATCTTAAAATTTAAATCCCTACATCAATTATTAAGAGAAATATGAATCTTTTTTTCATTGGTTGTGAAGAGTATAAGGAAATTATCTATCCACGTTACCAAGAGTCAAAAATAGCACTAAAATTAGCAAAAAAACACCACGTTTCAATGTTTATATTCTTCCTGAAATATTCAGAAGTATAAAGCAGGTTGGCCTAAGAACTGACTTTATAACTTTCCTCCTCGCGTATTCTTTTCATTGTATTATTCCTCTTCAAACATGCTTTGCATGATTCTAGGACATGCATGATAACAAATAAATTATTTTTCTTTTTTTAGTCTTTTTACAAACTGTAATATTTAAATGTTTTTCTTGTTTGTATTTCAATTTTATATTGTGTGTGGAAACCCTCTTATTCTCTTCGCTATCTTAAGTCCTTATTTATTTTTCTGTATGCCTTTTGTAATGACAATAAATAATCATAAATAATTGCATGACTCAAATTTGTGAGCCAAGTAAGGTGTGTTGTAGAGTAACCACCATAGGTATCCTTTTCTTGCCAAAATGTTTTTTGCTGCCATTTGCTTGCTAGGTCTGTTTCATGGTTTTGCAGAGGGGATTTTAGGGTGGGAGGAGGGATGGAAAGGGAGGACGTGTTTTATTGCAGTCAATGTTGGGAGATGCTTGCAGTAAATAATGACAGTCATTAAAAGTGCAGGCTACAAGCATTGGGATAATATTGTGGTCAGATAATCTCATGTTTGTTTGTCCTTGTGTAGAAGAGTTTGCAGAAAGATCGAGTCTCCAAGAAAGATCTAGTCAAACTGTAGTCTAATATATATTTTCACTTAAAGAAGTCACTTTAGATGCAACACTTAAGCGATGTAATGGCTAACCCTGTCTAATGCAGTCCTTAAACTGGTATTAATTGTGATCTAACCATGACAGGATCTTCCCCCTAATCAATCTGCCTGTTATAAGGTGGACAATTAACGCATCACAATTACCAAATCAACTTTGGCGATTCTAAAAACATACCCAAGTATACAAATACAGACAGGGTGGGGGTGAGTTCCATATGCCACGGTTCAATGAGTGAAACATAAGGGAACAAACAATGTGTCCCAGATAATGCATCCCTTCATTGAAATAGAAAAAAACATGACTCAAACTTTTGGAAAATGCTCCAAATTAAGACAGATGTAGAACACAATTGTTTAATTTTCCAGAAGGGGTGAATATTATTTATAGAGGCTCATTGACTTATAAACCTCCCAAAAACACGCCCTCTGGTGCATACGTGGAGAGCTACTGGGAATGTGCTTATGAATCATTGCCCAATATATTTTGAATATTCCTAAAACCCCAAAAATATGAGCGCATGAAAGAAAACCAAAAAAATGAAATTATACATAACTTTATACGAATAAAAATAAAGAATACCACATAAATGTAATCGCAATGAGGGTCATAAGACACTACATTAAAATAAATCAATAATCAACGACGCCCGTGACACCCCAGGATAAGGGTACTAACAACCAGGCACTCAAGGAAGGTACCCCCCTAGTTGTGGGTGTAAGAGAAAGAGAGCACTAGGCTGCAGAGTTGGTATAAAAACAGACCTTACACTCAATGAGAACCTCCTAATGGCTTCATCGTGGTATCTCAGGCAGCAGCATGAAAGTCCCCGTTGTCACGACGTAGCGTCGCTGCGTATGGCGTACACCACCTGCGTTTCGTGTCCAAATGACACTTCTTCAGGGCAAGGTTCATGTGTCCCATGGTGATGGCTTAAGACCTCTATAGGTTAGTGCAGCGGTGCGCAAACTGGGTTCGGCGCCCCCTTGGGGAGGGTACAAGATTAGTAGGGGGGGGCACAGGCTTCCTTGCGGGGAAACCTGGGAGGCGGGAAAGCTATGCACAGGCGCCTGAATTCCATGCTGAGGCTGCTGTTATCCCTGCTCTTTCTGTGTCAGAGGGGGCGGGCCAGAAGCTCCATGCAGAGCTGCTTCCCTTCGCTGTCTGTGTCAGAGGGGGGGCGGGGGCCAAAGATCCGTACTGCAGACAGCTCTTCTCGGCTCATTTCTTTGTCAAGGGGGGCGGGGGCCAGAAGCTCCATGCTGGGCTGCTTCCTCTCTGTCTGTGTCAGAGCGTCAGGGAGGGTTCTATCCTGCGACATTAGACATCCCCCTTCTCCTGTCTGTTACCCTCCCGTTTTCATCAGACCATGCACAATGGGGGGACCTGAGCAGCTTAGTTACTCGCTCCTCCCCCCACCCACCATGTGTGTGTGTTTGTGGTGTAATGTATATAATATACTATAATATATCTATATATATATTATATATATATATATATAATATTATATATATAGATATATATTATAATATATATCTATATAGCTCTCTATCTATATATATATATATTATATATATATATATTATACTATATATATACAGTTCTCGACAAATAAGGATAACCAGTCGCCCGTTGCGAGTGGATTAGCAGCTGGCGACCCGTGCTGCAGCTCATGACTTCCCCTGCTCGTGCCCACTTTTTTTTTTTTTTTTTAAATCAATAAATAAGATAATCCCCCTCCCTGAATATGGTTTAACAAAGTTTAAAAACAATTGGCGGCAATCTGTGGTCCCGGCGCAGCGTCACGGGCAAGCAGAGTTGCCTGCCATTTGCGGCTGCCTGTTCCCCCAGCAACCCAGAATCCCCCGCATTCCCTCCCCCCCCACTCCCCACGTGGGACGAGGGGGAAGCCCAAACACCCCCCGCGCGCACCCAGCCCCCCCCTCCGCTCCCCTCAAACGTGGGGACAGGAGGTGGAAGCCAAAACAAGCGCGCGATCAGCCCACCCCCGCACCCTCCGCTCCCCACGGGGACGGAGGGGGAGCCCAAAAACGGCGCAGATCCAGTCCGCCTCCTGCTTGCATGATCTCCCCCTATCACCTGCCCCCGATCCTCAGCTTGCTGCAATCGGGTTGTCGCTGTGAGCTTGCTTGCGGCGTCGTCGCATTTGGTGGGGGGGACCTGCGCTCTGCTGCTTCTCTGCTGCTGCTGAGGCCACGCTGCGCTGTGGTCCATGTCTTGAGAGGGCGCCCTGTGCGTGCGTGAGCAGCCCACTGCTGCCACGTGTGAAGCGCGGTGAGTGTTGTGAGTGACAGACTGAGTGCTGTGTGGGTCTGTGAGTGTGCCTGTGTTCTTGAGTGTGCCTGTGTGTCTGTGAGTGTGCCTGTGTGTCTGTGAGTGTGCCTGTGTGTCTGTCAGTGTGCCTGTGTGTCTGTCCAGTGTGCCTGGTTCTGTCAGTGGGCCTGTGTGGTCTGTCTGTGAGTGTGCCTTCCAGTGTGCGTGTGTGTGTGGTGTGTGCGTGTGGGTGTGTGTGTGTGTGTGTGTGTGTGTTTGGTTGTGTGTGTGTGGTGTGTGTGTGTGTGTGTGTGTGTGTGTGTGTGTGTGTGTGTGTGTGTGTGTGTGTGTTCTGTCATGCTGCTCTGTTCTGTGGTGTGCTGTGTGTGCTGTGAGTGTGCCTTGTGGTCTGTCAGTGTGCCTGTGTGTCTGGTCCAGTGGGGGCCTGTGTGTCTCAGTGTGCCTGAGGGGTGTGTCTGTCATGTGCCTTTGTGTGTCGTGAGTATGCCTGTGTGTCTGTGAGTGTGCTTTTAGTGTGCCCTGTGTGTCTGTCCAGTGTGCCTGGTGTGTCTGTCCTGTGAGTGTGCCTGTGTTGTCTGTCAGTGGTGCCTGTTTGTCCTGTCAGTGTGCCTGTGTGTTCTGTCATTAATTCCGTGTGTGTGTCTGTCATGTGCCTATGTGTGTCTGTGAAGTGTGTCTGTGAGATTCCTGGTGTCCTGTGTGTCTGTAGTGTGCCTGTGTGGTCTGTGAGTTGTGGCCTGTGTGTCTGTGAGTGTGCCTTTGGTGTCTGTCAGTGGATGCCTAGTGTGTCGGTCATGTTGCCCCTGTGTGTCTGTCAGATGTGTGCCCTGTGTGTCTGTGAGTGTGTTGTGATGTGATGCCGTTGTGCTAGTTGTGTGTCTTGGTAGTGTTGTGTTGTGTGGTGTGTGTTGTGTGTGTGTGTGTGTGTGTGGTGTGTGTGGTGTTTTGTGTGTGTGTGTGTGTGTGTTGTGTTGTTCCGTGCTCCGTGTGTCGTGTTTGTGGTGTGGTGTGTTGTGTGTGTGTGTTGCCTGTCGTGTGCCTGTGTGTCTGTGAGTGTGCCTTTGTTTCTTGTGAGTGTGCCTTTGTTGCCTGTCATATAGTGCCTGTGTGTCTGTCGTGTGGCCTGGGTTTCTGTCAGTGTGCCTGTGTTCTGTTCTTTGCCTGTGTGTTCTGTGAGTGTGCCTGTGTGATCTGTGAGTTGTGGCCTGTGAAGTGGGTGCCTGTGGTGTCTGTCAGTGTTCTGTGTGTCTGTCTGTGAGTGTGCCTGTTTTCTGTCAGTGTGCCGGTGTGGTCTGTCAGTGTGCCCGGTGTGTCTGTCAGTGTGCCTGTTGTCTGTCATGTGCCTGGGTGCTGTGAGTGTGCTGTGATTGTGCCTGTGTGTCTGTGTGGTCTGTGCGGGTGCTGTGTGTCGTGAAGTGTGCTGTGTTTCTGTGAGTGTGCCGTGTGCTGTCATGTGCCTGTGTGTCTGTCAGTGTGCGTGTGTCTGTCTGTTAGTGTCCCTTGTGTCCGTGAGTGTGCCTGTCGGTCGTGTGTGAAAGTGTGTGTGGTGTGTGTGTGTGTGGTCTGTCAGTGTGCCTGTGTGTTCTGTGAGTGTGCCTGTGAGTGTGCCTGTGTGTCTGTCAGTGTTATCATATTGAAGTGGCCTGTGTGTCCTGTGAGTGTTCCGTGTGTGTCTGTGTGGTCTGTCAGTGTGGCCTGTGTGTCCCGTGAGTGTGCCCTGTGGTCTGTGAGTGTGCCTGTTTTTCGTGAGTGTGCGTGTGTGTGTGGTGTGGGTGTGTCTTTCAGTGGCCTGGTGGTCTGTTGAGTGTGCCCTGTGTGCTGTGAGTTGCCTGTGTGTCTTTGAGTGTGCCGTGTGTCTGTGATGTGCCTGTGTGCCTGTCAGTGTGGCCTGTGGTGTCTTTCAGTGTGCCTGTGTGTCTGTAGTGTGTCCTGTGTGTCTGTGATGTGCCTGTGTTTCTGTAGTGTGCTTTTGTGTCTGTGCGTGTTCCTGTGTGTCTGTGAGTGTGGAGTGGTGCTGTGTTCTGTGAGTGTGCCGTGAGTGTGCCTGTGTGTCCCTGTGAGTTGCCTGTTGTGTCTGTCAGTGTGCCTGTGTGTCGGTAAAGTGGTGGGCCTGTGGTGTCCGTCTGTCAGTGTGGCTGTGGTCGTGAGTGTGCCTGTCAGGTGCGGTGGGTGTGTGTGGTCCTTGTCAGTGTGCCTGTGTGTCCTGTGAGATGATGCCTTGTGTCTGTGAGTGTTGCCTGTGTGGTCGGTCAGTGTTGCCTTGGTGTCTGTCATGTGCCTGTGTGTCTGTCAGTGTGCCTGTGGTGTCCTGTCTGTGAGTGTGCCTGTCAGTGTGCGTGTGTGTGTGTGTGTGTGTGTGTGTGTGTGGTTGTGTGCTGTGTGATGTGGTGTGTGGTGTGTGTAGTGTGGTGTGTGTGTTTCCTGTCAGTGTGCCTGTGTGTTCTGTGACGTGTGCCTGCTGTTGTCTGGTGGAGTGTGCCTTGTGTCTGTCAGTGTGGCCTTGGTGTGTCTGTCAGGTCCTGGGTGTCTGTCCAGTGTGCTGTGTGTCTGTCAGTGTGCCTGTGTGTCTGTGAGTGTGCCTGTGTGTCGGTGAGTGTGCCTGTGAGTGTGCCGTGTGTGTCTGTCAGTGTGCCTGTGTGTCTGTCTGTGAGTGTGCCTGTGCTGTGTCTGTCAGGTGCCTGTTGTCTGTCAGTGTGCTTTGTGTCTGTCAGTGTGCCGTGTGTCTGTCAGTGGTGCCAAAAAACCGTGTGTCTGTGAGTGTGTCTGTGCCGTGGGCCTGGTGTGTGCTCTGTGTGTCCTGTGAGTGTGCCTGTGTTCTGTGATGTGCTGTGTGTCTGTGAGTGTGGCCTGTGTTGTCTGTCAAGTGTGCCTGTGTGCTGTCATTGTAGCCTGTGTGGTCTGTCTTGAGTGTGCCTTGTGTGTCGGTAGGTGGGTCCTCTCGCTGTCAGTGTGCGTGGTGTGTGCCTGTGTCGTGTTGTCCTGGTCAAGTGTGCCTGTGGTGTCTGTGAGTGTGCCTGTGACGTGCTGCCTTGTGTCTGTCAGTGTTCTGTGAGTGTGCTGTGTTCGTGCGTGTGCCTGTGTGTCTGTGTGTCCTGTCATGTTGCCTGTGTTCTGTGAGTGTGCCGTGTGTGTCTGTGAGTGTGGCCTGTTTGTCTGTGAGAGTGCGTTTGGTTTGTTGTGTGTGTTCTGTCAGTTTGCCTGTGTGTCTGTGAGTTGCCTTGTTGTGTCTGTGAGTGTGCCTGTGTGTCTGTGAGTGTGGCCTGTGTGTCTGTGAGTGTGCCTGTGGGGGCCTGTCAGTGGCCTGTTTGTCTTTCAGTGTGCCTGTGTGTCTGTGAGTTGGCCTGTGGTGTCTGTGAGTGTGCTTGTGTCTGTGACATGTGCCCTGTGTGTCTGGTGATTGTGGCCTGTTTGTCTGTGAGTGTGAGTGTGCCCTGGTGTGTCTGTGATGTGCCTGTGATTGTTGCTGTGTGTCCTGTGAGTGTGGCCCTGTTGTCTGTCAGTGTGCCTGTGTGTCTGTCAGTGTGCCTGTGTGTCTGTCTGTGAGTGTGCCTGTGTGTCGTCGAGAGTGCCTGTCATGTTCGTGGTGTGTGTGTGTTGGTCTGTCGTGTGCCTGTGTTTCTGTGAGTGGCCTGTGTGTCTGTGAGTGTGCCTGTGTGTTGTCATGCAACCTGTGTGTCGTCAGTGTGCCTGTGGTGTCTGTCATGTGTGCCTGTTGTGGCCTGTCCAGTGTGCCTGGTGTCTGTTAGTGGGTGCCCTGTGTTGTGCTTGTCGTGTGCCTGTGGGTGTCTGTGAGTGTGCCTGTGTGGTCTGTGAGTGTGCCTGTTGTGCTGAGTGTGCCTGTGTGGTCTGTCAGTGTGCCTGTGTTCCTGTGTGTCTGTCATGTGCCTGTGTGTAGTGCCCGTGTGTTGCCTGTGTGGTGGCCTGTGTGTGGTGCCTGTCTTTGTTGTCTGTGGGTGTGTGGTGTGTTGTGTGTCTGTGTGTGTGTTGTGTCTGTGTGTGTGTGTCTAGGTGTGTGTGTGATGCGTGTCTCTGGAGTGTGTGTCTGGCAGTCTTCCTGCGTGAGTGGTCTGCGTGAGTGTGTCTCTGCGGGTCGTGAGTGTCTGGAGTGCTCATTGAGTGTCTGTGACGTTTCACCCTCTCCCCTGTGTCGCACTCGCCTTCTCCCAGCTGTCGCCCTCATCTCCCTGTTTCGACCTCTCTCGCCCTCTCTCCGTCTCTGTGTCTTTGTCTCAATCGTTCTCTCTGTGTGTGTCTCACTAGTGTCTTGCTCTTATTTTTGTTTGTCTCTCATGTATTGGTGTGTCTCTCATTTTTGTGTGTCTCAAATCAATTTTTGTGTGTCTCTCCCTTTTTGTTGTGTCTCTCTTTTTCTTTTATCCCTCTGTGTCTCCCTCATTCTGTGTCTCTCTTTTGCTTGTGTCTCTCTTTGTTTTCTTTCTGTGTGTCTCTCTTTATTTTTTATTCCCTGTGGTGTTCTCTCTTTGTTTCTGTGTGGTTTCTCTCTTTTTGCTCTGTGTGTGTCTCTCTTTTTCTGTTGGTGTCTCGCTTTTTTTTTTTTTTGGTGGTGTGTCTCTCTTTGATTCTTCTCCCGGTTGTCTCCATCTTTTATCTGTGTGGTGTCTCTCTCTCTTTCTCTTTTTCTCCTGAGTGTGGTCTCTCTTTTTCTGTCTCTGTCTCCTCTTTTTCTGTGTGTGTCTCTCTCTTTTTATCTTGTGGGTGTCTGTCTCTGTCTGTCTGTCTGTCTCTCCCCTCCTCCTGTCTGTCTGTCCTGTCCTCTTTCTGTCCTGTCTGTCTCTGTCTGTCTGGCTCTGTCTTGTCTGTCTTTTCTATCTGTCCTCTCTCTAATCTGTACTCTCTCTAATCTGTCTCTCTCTATCTGTCTCTTCTCTATCTGTCCTCTCTCTATCTGTCTCTCTGGCTCTCTGGCCGAGTCCATAGAAGGACAGGACCGCGCTGATCCGTGCGGATGCTTCTGCTTTCCGCGCTGAGCCCCTGCATACTCAATGAGGATGCCTTGCGAGGAGGGTGCTCACGCGAGCGTCCCAGGCTTGCTGAGGCGCTGGGAGTTTTTCAGCCAGCAGCAAGCGTTTTTTTCAGATCACGTCGGCTGAAAACATCCATCAGCGCTGAGCAGCAATCAATCAACGTCCCAAGCGCCTTGACGTCCTCTTTAAATCTGGTCTCCTATCTGGTCTCTCTCTGTCTCTCCTCTGGTTCGCTCTCGTCTCCACTCTCTCGCCTACTCTCATCTCATTTTATACTCTTTTTACTGTAAATGATGTGCTGTAGTTGTGACCTACTGCACTGTAACATACCGGATTGTTGTTTTTCTGTACACTATAGGGAGACAACTCTTCTGGTCGACAAAATAAGTGAAGAGAATGATGAGAAGAGTGCCTTAAAGGTCAAATTCACTCTGCTGCAAAATCATAATCTCACTGTATCCGAGACCAGCATAAAGAAGATGAGACGCAGAATTTGATGGAAATATGGACGTGTGAGGTTAGTACTGGACAGTACAGGAGGTTAGAATGTTGTTTAAGAAACTGTACTGTACCTATAAAATTATTCCTTGTCATTACAGAGCGTACCCTATTATTAGGGACGTTAACAAGATCAAGAGAGTGGTCCAGGCCCAGGCATGGATCGACAGTGTAGAAACTTTCCAGGATTGCATCTTCACTGACGAGTCCACTGTATCGCTGGAGAGATTTGCCACCTTTGTATTCCACAAAAAAGGTCGCATATCTATGAAGCCACGTCCAAAACACCCAGTGAAGATGCATGTGTGGGGTTCCATCTCTAGGCGTGGACCAGGATGCATTGTCATCTTAGAAGGTAAAATAAGTCACACGCTTTTGCCTTATGCACTGTACTGTACCAGTGTGCAGTTTTTTGAGTACTTTTCTTTTCTTGTTATAGGAATCATGAATAAAGCTTTTTTCCAAGAGCAAATTGTGCCTGAGATTGTGGAATACATCACACGTGAGTTCCCAGATGGTCACCGTTTCTATCAGGACAACGATCCGAAGCACACCGCGTCAACAGCACATATTCTTGAGCACGGTATCAACTGGGTGAAGACGCCAGCGGAGTAAGTGCGGTAACCGTGTCTCATTTTTTCCCACTGTTTTTACTGTGTATCTCTTTAACTAATTGTCCTTTTTTAACCCCTCCAATGACAGATCGCCAGACTTCAATCCTATCGAAATGGTCTGGCATCAGCTGAAGGATCATATCCGAAAAGTCGTGAAACCCTCCAAAAAGGATGAGTTGGCGCAAGGCATAATGAGTTTTTGGAATGATGTACTCACCGTGGAACGATGCAATAAATATATTGACCATATTGCGACTATGTTGCCCATTGTGATCGCGTGTAATGGGCAAGCATCAGGAAGGTAGTATGGTATAGTACTGTAGTATGGTAAGTACAGGCATTCCAAGTACAGTACTGTATGATACGGGTAAGTATGGCACAAATTTCTTCTTTCCTGAGAGAGCAGCACTAGCCATCTGGTTTCAAAGTATTTAACAGTAGTTACAGTATACAGTAGTTCCAGTATAGACTAGTTTGACAGTACTAACTGCATACTGTAGTCCAATATGGAGTAGCTATACAGTACACAATGCCATAATATGCACCTAACTGCAATAATTTTTTCTTTTCTTGTCTTTTCAGAGAAAAAAAGGATGGAAAGGGGGAGGGGGGGTATCATGTGTACATTGTGTGAACTGTGTGTACAGTAAAGTGTATCTAAAGTGCAGTCATGATTTACACAAAACCTCCACTCTCTCAATGAACTACATAGAATGAGGAAGAAGATAAAGACGGAAAATTTTATATTATTATATATTATATATTATTAATTAATATTATTATCAATGTGCATTATTCATGATTATCCACCGGTCCTCAATTTTCAACTGACAGAAGATCTGAATAAAGACTGCATTTTGTATTATTCATTATTATTTGTATATTTGTATTTTTTGTTCCTGATAAAAGAAAATAAATATTTCTTTACATTCATGATAATCATAATCATTGACACCCCCCCCTACACCAAAGAAAAAGAAAGAATGACATAAATTGGTAACTTACTGAATCAAAAACATGAATCAGATTATGTTTTTTTTAACTCTCAATTTCACAGTGCTGTGCAAATCAGATTTACATATCAAATTCGAGAAGGGATTATCACAAGCGTTACCGTAAACAAAGCCACAAAGGGTTGGGGGGTGGATGGGTGAGTCATGCGCAGTAATCATAGCTAGCTCCCTTCCCAAAGAGGATTACAGAGAGGTGATTCAAAGTCAACAATAGGAAAATTAATGAATGGTTTTGTAGAGGTGTCGATAAGATGTTCAAATCCTTGAGCGAGCCTTGTGTGTGTGTGTGCGTGGGGGAGGGGGGTAAAGCTGCATGAAGGATTAGTTATACTGTAGTTCAAAGACATGATATATTTTTAACAGGCAGGTCATCATAATAATTTGATCCCCACACCCCCAAATACATAAAAATCACACAAATCAATCATGTGCAGTCAAACGCAGTGTCGCAGTCAAAAGCTACAGCACAGATTGAATATCATAATGTCAAGATGGTTGAGGCAGGAACATGTTCATTCATGTTGAGAAAATAATAATAAAAAATGACGAGACAAAAAAATATTTTTTTTTGGTCACTCTTGAACTTTTTTCCCCCAATGAGCATTAATAATCAACACAGAAGAATACAGTAAATCAAAACTTAACGTCATACATGCAGGAATGTGATGACAGGAATGTGATTGAAACCAGAAAGCCATCCGTTCAAAAGAATGGCGTGGGAGAGGTGCACTGTAGATAAGAAGTTTAAATACTGCAGTGCAGTACGTTATCCTGTGTGTGTGTGCGGGGGCGAGCGAGGGAAGAGCGCTACAATATATACGCCGAAATGTGATACTGTTACAGTACACGCCTATGCGTTTTAACAATGTTCAAATGAGACATACATGCATGTATAAATATGCAAATTTACAATTACTGCGCGGGCACACGCAGACTGTGTACTGACGTAGGTTGAATTGCTACAGTGTTAGACTTTGAAGACAACAGCTCGCGAACGCCCCTCATCAGTTTTTAGACGGTATTGCAGTATTGCAGACAGCGCTAAGAATATGCTAATATTACGAGCGCTAAAATACCGGAACATATTCCGGAAAAAATAAAAAAATAATATACTGCATCTGCCCGCGGTTATCTTATACTGTTGGGTTTAAAAGTAAAGACGGGAAGTTTTTTCTGTCAGCCCGGGAATAAATCCTTTAACATGCAAGTATGTTAAGGATGAATGAACTGAGGGTTTTCTCAACTCTGTACTTCAAAGGCCCCCAGCAGAGTGGGTGCCTCAATGTCTATGAGAAGTCCGGAGTTGAAAAGCCTCAGCAATCCTAGGTGTTAGGATGGTGGGGATATTGTAAGTGCCACATACCGGTGTAAAGAATAGGTACTTCACACTTGGTGGCCAAACCCCAGACTCAGTGTCGCCAGGTAAGGGAGGGTCCCGGTATGCAAAGGAGCATAGGTGTGAAGTTATCGCCTGCTCCGTGCAAACCGGGACGCAACTTCTGCAGACTACTGGCAAGTCGGGGATAGGTGGGAGAAATGTTCCCACGAGAGGGATTGGTTGTTCATGTTGGGTATAGGGCCCTCAACCATATAAAAATGCCTGCTGGACAGTCCCTAGCAGATTCATCTGATTTAACAACGATTTGACCAAGTTCCAGCGTCAGTGGTTCCGGAGTGTGAGGGGTTAATAATATCGTAACAAAGGATCAGCCCCCTCTTCTGGAATTCGTTAGAGCTAAGGGTTCTCGAACGAACCCTGTAAGGACTGAACAAACTTTTGCCTGTTGGCGGAAATACAGGGGTGGCATGCACGAGGCAAAACAAACTGGCGGGCCCCGCTGTCAAGTGTGCCACGGAGCTCCGGCAACTCGGTCACCACACAGCCCTACCTCTGACAGCCCGCAGCCTTACCGGAGCACTACCTGCACCTATGGCGGGTCTGCCTGCAGTGCTGGGGGCACCCGAGCAGACCTGCAGCCATCCCCCCACCCCACAGACCTGAAGGTAGGAGACCTGGCAACGTATGATTAACATGTCCCAAATACTTTGACACAAAAATGAGAGATAAAAAAAGAAAGTTGATTACAATCCAAGCCAATGTGTTTCAAAATGTATATGTAACCCAGACTGCTCATGTATGGAAATGGTATCATATTTTATATCAAATAACGAATTAAATTCAAGGAACTATTTTAATTATGGTTTTATAAGCAATAAATCATATTTGCAAAAAATATTTATAAATCCTTGCTAATTTTTTTTTTTTTTTATGCCAACTATATTTACTTTAGATACTAAAGTAAATATAATTTAATACATGAAATAACTCATTAGCAGCAATAACGTTAAGCCTATGTTATGTATCTGAATTTAGAGAAAGGTATTTGAAAACATGATTGATCAAATCTGCTATTGTTAAAAATAATTAGTACTAACCATGTTTGAGCTCTTCATAAGACAAGCACAGATGTGATAACATAAATGGATAGATAAGGGGCTTTATTTTTTTAAATTTACTAATTAAAATAACCATTTGCTATAGATTGTTTTGGATTAAAAAAAGATTACCAACGAATAACATGTTGCAATGTAACAAAAGTTTGAAAAGGCAGGTTGGATCATGTTCACACAAATGAATAATGAAATGTTATGGTGTTGTATAGAATTCAAATAAATACAAAATACACACTAGGATGTATCACAAAACTGGTAAAAAATATATAGAAATTAAACAGTTAAAATGTGTATTTTATTCAAACATCTACATATTAAATTGTTCACATTGAAAGATCTCCAAGGTATGGTATGATTTACTCTACAGTACTTTATAATATAATAACATGTTCTTGTATAGCGTTGCTAATTTTCTCAGATCTTCTGCCTCTCAACCTCCTTTATTTTGCCAGTGCACGCTAGTACTTCTGATGGGTCCAGCATCAAGCGTACACTGGCGGGAGTGAGACCTGGCATGGGAGAGCTAGAAAGGCATGCAACTAGAGAGAGGTCTGGCATGGAAAAGAGGCCAAATGAACAGTGATATGCTGCACACCATTAATCAAATAAACAAAACATTTTTACCAGGGCTGCTGGTTCAAAGAGATACCTGTCACAAATATCCAAGCTTGAACTGTGAAAAGGAAAGATCAAGCGCTCCACGGATTTGCAAAAGTATCAAATTTATTGCGACATACACAACGACCGTTTCGACCTTAGTAGGTCTTTTTCAAGTGAAAAGGCATGAAAAAGACCTACTAAGGTCGAAACGGTCGTTGTGTATGGCACAATAAATTTGATACATTTGCAAATTCATGGAGCGCTGGATCTTTCCTTTTCACATGAAAAAGAGGCCTGCAGGAGCTGGGGAGAGCCTGGGCCCAGCAGCCTCAGACAACCAGCAAGGTAAGTGTGTGTTGCATTTTGTGTGTGTGTTCCATTTTGTGTGTGTGTGTGTTTGTGTGTGATGGAGCAGCCTTGTAGGTATGGTCAGAAAGGCGCTAACACACTACTTCTTTCAATGAAAGTCCTTTATTTCCCTTATCAGGGAAAGCAGGTTGCAGTATACTTGTAATGAACATAAAATAAAGCACTTAAAGTAAGTAGCATAGGTCTGCAAATAACCACCACTCTCAGGTACATAAAAGGGAGTTCATGCTCTCCCCCAACCAAGCTCTATGCAACCTGTTTCCTCACAGATTGAGAGCAAAATTAAACAGCTAGAATTCTGCTGCTTGCGTGTGTGTGTGTGTGTGTGTGTGTGTGT
This sequence comes from Ascaphus truei, assembly GCA_036426205.1. Classification (NCBI taxonomy): domain Eukaryota; kingdom Metazoa; phylum Chordata; class Amphibia; order Anura; family Ascaphidae; genus Ascaphus; species Ascaphus truei. Next base: position 12 of record WSYH01000735.1, on the reverse strand, counting down.
GTGTGTGTGTGT